>JABFPN010001021.1:0-34243 GCA_022817305.1 Leptoteleia sp. ZL-2020
CATACATACCAAGCGTTACGAACTGGTACGGCGCCCTATTTGGAAACCAAATCGGTGCCCGATTTGGAAACGTGGAAAACGAATCAGGGCCACATCTAGTTCCATGCTGAATTTCTACTTGGGTAATGTTGCGCGTTTAATGTATCTTAGAAGCGAGCTGTATGATCGCCAAGTAGTAAACGCGAAATGATTCTCCGTTAACCCATCTCCAACTTATGTACAGACAATGTAATAAATATTGCGAGGCAAGAATTCAATCGCCACTTTATGAATTGTCCAAAACTACCTCCGGTTTCATATTTGTGAGGTGCTCTACAGTCTGAAGATTTATAATATCTACAGCGAGAGAGAAAAAAATCAATTTGCAATAAAAATTTTACTAGTTTACCATTATCCTCTCTTGCGGAATATTATTATATGGTAAACTAAATTATTAACATTTATTGAATCAGCTTATTAAACATTGTATTTCAATGTAGTGTTGTACAATTTTTATACAAGTATGTACAGCATAACTTTTCTCTTATTTATCCGATCATTAATCATATTAATTTCTCTTATAAGTCTGATCCACCATAATGTAATTCTCTATAAAATCATTTTACTTTTACTGGTTGAAAATTATTTCTTACAAACCTCATTACAGGCATATTATGCATTTTATCAGAAATACAGTAAATCTACTTTGAGGCAGTGTAGATGAATTTCTCGTGGTTTAGATTTTAGCCATATTAAATTATTAATTAAAGTCTATGCTTAATAGAATTCATCAAGTTCTACTTATCACCTCTGTTATAGCCATAATAACATTTATATGTAATTCTTTTTTAAAGAAAAAGTCTTTTTTTATTCAAAGCAACACTTTCTAGTGTATTGCAGGACCCAATCATTTATCCTAACAAGCCTAGTTTCATTTCTATTAAACGGGACACAAGTAAAAAGAATCTTTTAACGTTACAACACTGTATTCACGTTCATGAATTCATAAATTTGACTCTGCAAATATCGAGCTTCGCAGCAACGTTTTCATTAACGTGATTCCGTGTACGTACGTTCAATCTATTGATGTGCAAAAAGCGGCAAAATACTGAGTATCAGGAGATTAGGTGGGACGCTGCTCAACCCGTGAAAAAATGCAATATTTCGTGCTTAAATTTACCTTTATTACAGTCACCGTCGTTTCTAGTAAATACTCGATAATCACTCGTAATTCGGTTCGAATATTTTTTCTTGCTAATCATTAGACATAACAAAGTTATATGAAATATTAAAAACGCCTTAGTAAATGTATCGTTTCCAAATTCAATATGTACTTTTTTTGCAACTCATAAATTGCAACATTACGTTGCTTTCACAAATCGTAATTCTGCCTGTCTTCCATTGTCAAAATAATTAGCATTATCAATTCGAATAAACCTGCTACTTTTAATTAATTTACCCTTACTAATTACACAAATTGAATTACATGTAGTTGATGTTATATGTTATTAGGTTACATTGATTTCGTGCTCGTATAATAAACACTTTGAAATAATTACGGTGAACTAATTATTAAAGCTCTTTTTATTAATGGAAAAATAAAGTCATTTTCTTTTTCAATTTTCGCTCGTGTATATGATGAAGGGAAAACAAAAACTTAAGCTAAATATTAAGTAACACAACAAGGCATAATTGCATTTCTGATAATTGTATTCTTATACAATAAACGACATTTATTTGAACAATACGGAATATTTGACTTTATTTACGACAGATCATCATTTGAAATTGCTCTGTTGGAAATTTTCTTTATGAAATGATTATTCCGATGCATACATCTTTTATTATCGCCTTTGTATTCAGCGTAATTGCACTAATCAATAAACAGTTTTATGGAAAATATTTCAATAAAATTATTAAATCTTTCGAGCGAGGTAATATTATAAAAATGGGAATCATTATTTTTAATACTTTTTTTGTATACTTTTATAATTGGACTTTACAGTATTATGCTGCATAAAACTGCCCCATGCCATGACCAATCAGTTTTCAAACCACGCAAATATTGTTAACAAACTCTCCAAATAATCTAAGTAGCCAAATGGCGAAGCTTTCAAATGCATCGAATACCTATAAAGTATTTATGCCAAGCAAATACTCAAGAGAGTTTAAACTGTTCGCTGAATTTCACTAGTTGCAAATTTTCAGTGTTAATCGCTTTAACTTTAAAGTGCTTTACCTAACATTTGAACGAAATTTTACAGTTGACAATATACCAAAAAGATTTAATCACGATCCACTTTCATTTTTAATACGTTTATTAATAGTTTTCAATTTCTTCTTATTTTCATTCAATGTTTTTCATAAATGAAAATTATACTTGGTATATCATCAATCAATTATCAGATAAATCATTTCAAAATTATTATTCGCAACTTCATCGTAAACTTCAGTGCGAACATTATTTTTTTAACCACAATAAAGCAAGATTCTTTTTTATCTTTTCATCTCATATATTGTATGAAATAAAAAAAAAATTTCATCACATTTATTGTAAACTTTGCGTCATTCCAATCGATAAATATTACAAAAGATATAAATTATACAAATGAACAAATAAGATTTATAATTCGCTTCACAATTATTCACCAAACGTTTATTAAATAAAATTACCTTTCTCTAAAAGAAGAGAATCTCTTTATATATGAAGTATTATTTCCATATACAAAGATGCAAGAATTAAAAACAATATCAAATCATTTTTGGTTAATGCTAAATTGAACTTCGACCAAGATACTTCACCTCAATCTAATTTAATTCAATCAACGATTATCCCAAGAAATACACATTGTCCTTTTTATTATAAACAGGAATGAAACATTTACTCTCTCGGCGTTGCATATCCCTTCAACAAACTGTGAAACAATAAGTGAGAAAGTTCACGCTCAAATAACAATGCAACAAATCATTAAGTATAATGGGTCACGTAATAAATTTGATGAAAATTGTTTCAGTTGTCAGAGGATGTCGGATATGTGCTTTACTCGGCCATCGGAAGTTTCTACCTGCCTTCCTCCATTTTGATCTTTGTTTACGTGCGTATTTATTACGCGGCGAAAGCTCGCGCGAGGCGACGTATCCAGCAGCCAGCCCTTCCCAAGCCAACTGCGCCACCCGAGTCACCAGACGTGCGACAAACGAGTTTCACTCAAAGTACACCAGCCACCGAGACGAAAAAGTCGGGTGCCGCTTTGGAGAACGTGGCCACCATCGAGAATGAGCCTGTGCAAATACCAATTGTTACTTGTGATTTTGCCAGCGATGCGAGCACATCCGAAGTGGATCCCGGGTACTCGAACATCCCAATCGAAATGAAAGACACGCTCAAAGTAAGCCAAAAATAATTTCCTTTATCTAAATATTGGCAGCGCGATTTGTACAGCCATGTCCTCATTGAACGTGACATCTTTTTTAATACTGCTTCGAAGAAAATGTATATGCACTGTGTACGTATATCCAAGCCTACATTGTTCGTTGAAAATTGTCTGCTTATCTCGACGGAACAATTTTCGTTAAAAAAAAAAGGGAAAGAAAAATAACATTTAATTCCACCTAAAGACTTAAAACTAAAATTACTCAGAAATCAACATTTCTATTAGAATCTTTTAGTGATATTATATAATAAAAAAGCCTTAAAACATCAGCACTGTGCCTGCGATGGACCCTTACACACTGTGTGTCAAATATAAATGTATACGATGCAATTCGAGTTAAATTTAGATGTAGCTTACACGTACGTTTTTCTGGTGTCAATTTTGTTCAGATACATGTTATTCTTTGAATAAATATTATTATTTTTAAAAGCAAAAAACATGTTTCCACTTAAAACAGAAATATTTCCTTTTAAAAAGCAGTAATTTTTATTGAAAAACATACATGTATCTGAAACAAAGTTAAAACAAGTAATTGTTTTGACTTTAGATTTCGTTAATCTAAGCGTACAAATATTTTATGAGTTAATTTTTTTTATATTCGAGTAGAGTTAAAACACTGTTAAAGAATTTATACGAAATTTCGAAAGAAACCATTTAAATTTAAATCTAATCCATTATCTTGCTACGTCACGAGTGGGGTAAACGAAAATTGCACATAATTTTTTTTTTCTCGCGCAGCACGTTCCAGCATTACACCGTTCAAGTTACTTTCAGCATCAGATTGTTTTCTTTTCGGCAGTATAATATAACCATCACGAAACACACGTAGGACATACACAGTACGCTATTTACGACATCTCCCCGTTCTCTTCAGGACATACGGGTTTTTATGTTGCTAAAACGAATCAATACACTATTTTACGATGTCTATAAAAAGTATGAAACAGGCAACGACGAATACAATTGTTATGGCATTCATATGGTGCGCTTTACAGCGCAACAGCTTTCAGTCGCAGGTTCAGGTTCAAGCTACATTTATTAAGCTAAAATTGTTGCTTGGGTATGTACCAAATGTCGTAAATCACTTTGCATAAATAGATGTGTTAGAGTCGAGGAATAATCGCGCAATTTTGAGGTACGGCGGATAGGAGTTTCCTTTTGACTAATCAATAAACCGATTATTATGGAATGGACAAATTTTTATATCAAATTTCATTGTCTACACATATATATATATTGTTGTTTACAACATATATATGTTGTATATGTTAATATGATTTATAAATATGAATGGCAATGATACGAAAGAAAATATATACAAGTATTTATTATAAAATTTTAAAAAAGTATAACAAATAAATTATAATAAATAGATAATAAAACACTAAATTTATATAGACAAGAAATTGTAACGTCTTATAACCAGCCTTATTTTTATTATTTGTTATTAATTATTATTAGAGTAAATGGACTACATTCGTGCCTTAAGAGCAACGTCAATTCGATTAATTGAACTAATTTTTCATAATTGGTTTTCAAGATTTATGATCGACGCTTTGTTAATTTATTTCCTTAAATCAGTTTCGAATGATGAGTTTTATTACACGGTAATTTTCCTTAATGTGAGGCATAAATAGTTTTCTTTATTGATCATATAAATGAAGCTCTGCGTATTCATACCATCGATTCGTCATTCATCATTTTCTAAATAATATCACCGTAATATATATAGCCGCGAGAAAAACTATTTAAAGTTGTGCTGGCGTGATCGTTAAAAAGAACGTAAATGTTGCTATAAAACTATAAACATTTTAATGTGTCTCGTATGTTTCTATACGACCATATGTGAAGCGTTTTTCTCTATGTAGAATGTAAGTTTTATTGCTGAGCATGAAACGAAAGTTAAAATATTCGTTCGGGTTTAATTTCAATAACCACAAATACGGTAATGGCTCACATACTTTTTGTGTATGAATAACGGTTATGCTACAAAGAAAAAGAAATGCTTATCTATTAATAAACGTTTTACAAATTGTTCAAATAATGCTTAAAAATCCTTTAAAAGGTATTTTAACGTTATATTGACTAGGTATTACACAGAAATAAAAATTTTGGAATAAAAAAAATCATATTTCGTTACAATTTTACTAATATTATCCAAATGACTGGTGAAAAAATGTACAATAAACGTTGAAAATACATTCGTACATTCAAACGTAAAAGTCTGACTTTTGTATATACTTTTTTTCTATCATTGACTACAACGGTAAATGACAAATGTAGGAAACTCGTGTGATGGTAACTATCACGCGGTTTTCCACCTGACAGATATAGCTGCAGCAAAGTGCGACGGTTTGCATGATTTAGAGTTACCGTTTCAAAATATATGGCATAATTTAGCTCGATTGCCATGCATATCCTTTCATGCATATTATGCACCTAAGCAAGATAATCCCTTAAATATTTAATTATTTCCTTATTAATATAGCCTTATAGTTGTTTTCAAAATTCTCTTTGAATTAATGCATTAAAGAACTTTTGTTATAATTTTACTGGACAAACTAATTTTGATATCTCTTTTACTTTAATAAATTAGTTTGATGATAAACCAACGAGCAATTAATAAATTATATTCCCATCACAAGTTTCAAACTACGTCACGTTGTAAGTTACTAATAATACGCACGATTTCAACATGACTTAATGTATACATTTACATTTGACGAAAATTATTGTTCAGTGCTCCTTAAATTTTCAACCTAGAAACATTTATCTTGAAATCATAATTATAATAATGCGCATTTTCAACTAAGTTATAACACTTATTTTCAAAGAAAAGTGACTGAAGGATTCCTATAAAGGCTTGGCAAGTAAATTATTATTCTGGCTATAATGTTAGTTATGTAATTTATTCTAGGTACATATAATTATTTTAAGCTTTTTGTCAATATTCCTTTGTTTTCTTTTACTTTCATTACAATTTATCAATTACGTATATTGAAAAAGAATATAAACGTTTGAAAATGTATCCTGGAAAAATAGATAGTTAAAGTGATGGAAGTGATGGTAGTGACTGTAAGTTTAACGACTTTATATCGTAAATCCTGCAATATTTGGATCCTTCAGTAAACGACCAATTAAAATCAGACGTTTATTATGAACGCCTAACTCTGGTATTTGCTACAATTATAATTTAGTTACTAAAATTTGTATCATTCAATGATTTAAGTAACTATTGAAAACACTTAAATTTTGTTATATAAATAATTTAATATTAACGAAGTGAATGTAATTTGGACACAAGTAGATTTTTTAATTATCGAAATTTTTGGCATTTTTAATTATGATAAAAAGAAGGAGTCGTTTTTAATATTAAATTTCCAATTTTTCGTATTACTTTTTTAATACCTGTTCAAAGAATAATCATAGAAGATACGAAGGGAAAAAGAAAATGAAAGATAGCTGTCGTAAATTGGGAATGTTAGTACGCGAAGAAATGAGAGGCGAGTATTTGTGATAAGACATGGTAAGCACGCGAAATGTCGATTTCGAATATCAGTAAAGTGTGCTTTTCTGTGGAAAGATTTTCAAGTGTCACTATAATTCGACGAGCTAGTGACACTAGTTATTCAAATATCTGTACACAAAACAGCCGACGAAGAAGAAATAAATAACTAAAATGTTTAAAGAAGTATAATAAATAAAATTGGATGAATAATAAGCTGAGATATTCGATAAACAAATGATTGTACTGTTAATAATAATTAATCAATTATTAAATTTTGTTGTGGTATATGTGTCTACTAAATTTGATTATTTGTTATAAAATGAAAATTTTATAATGAAAGTATCATCTAAATTTTAGAAATATTTGATGGGTTAATTAAAAAAGAAACACGTGTATTTAATATACGAATATTCACATTCAGTAAAGCTAAGTTGTTGACGCTGTGAATAGGGTGCTTTAATGTTTTTTAGTGGTCAATGTTGTCGACATAGACACATAGTTATGTCAATAGAAACCGAACTACATTTCAGATAAATGGTTTGGTTTGGTTAAAGTATGGAAAGTTGAAATTAAATTACGTGGCCGCACACTAACAGTGAAATGCGAGCTATCTTTTGAAATATATCAATTGCAATTTAAATTTGAACTACGTACATAATTAAAATTATTTGCACGTGAATTTAAAATAAACGCGCAAATTAAATCACTGACAGCATAATAAATGTAAAAACGCGAATTTTTTAGCCATTTAATTTTATTGAAAAAGCTATAAAAATTACTGCTTTTAATAATAACATTTCATATATTTATTACATATAATTTCATGCCTTATTTATTTTCATTGTTAAATAAATATTAAATAAATATTGTTCAGTTTTGCATTGTATCGAAAACAATTTTAATAAAAGTTACTTAATTGAAAAATATTAAGCAGATGAATTTTATTGCAAAGGATAAAATAACAATTATTTGTATTCTTTATTATTAATACACGTTTAATTGTAATTATAGGAAATAAAAGTGTTTTTAGTTCGCCTCAAAGACGAATCTTTCATTCAGTATCGAATTCTTACACAGTGTACTACTAAAGTATTTGTGTTTAAAAGGGGTCGTAAATTATGATCAACATTATATACAGTCAAAATAGGTTAAATAGTTTGGTATCTAACAGCGTAAACACGTGTTCATCAATGCTGTCAATACACAGTTTGGAAACGTGCCTTGCTTTTTCTAACATATATAAAGGAAACTTCCCAACTTTCAAGCATTTGTTACGTCCTACTTTATGTATAACTATTCATACATACCTCATCATATGGGTAAGATATTTTAAAAATATTGATTAACAAAAAAAATTACAAATTCCCGTACACTTTTCAAATGATAAAGATCATGTTTTAGCTTTTTTTTAAAGTTGTTAAAGTGCTGATTTGATTCAAGAGTCGAATTTGACACATTAGAGGAATAAGGGATAATTGATAAGGAAAAAGTACAAACTTCTATAACGATACTATTATAAAATTCTGACAATTTATGAATAAGACAAAAATTGATTAAATATTCAACAAGTTTAAACAATTAATATATTAAAAGTGAAACATTTAATCAGTGGAATACAAAGAGATCTGTCTCTAAATTAGTAAATATGATTGACCTAATTCTTTCAGGATTCTAATCTATTTCATCATTTAAAATTTTACACTTTTAATAATTAATTATACCTCGAGAGGTAAAGAAATTGAACTAATATAAAATGAATTAAAAGCCCTGGATGAAATTAAGTTGATTCTGTTGATTTACTGTATAAAATAATTAACTTCTTACTAAAATACTTAAATGTAATTTAAAATGATTTAGCAAATAAAAGATTTAAGTCGAAATCGATAAAGTTTAATTTATAATGAATTCTCCTATAAATTATAATTCAAACTACTAAATAAATGCGCAATAATATGAATTACGTATTTTCGTAATAATTGCATTGAAATATGGGCTATAGAATCTATTTTATATTTATATTTTTTTTCTACTTTTTTTAATGCATCGAAAATTGATATGATTATTTATAAAAGCTTGTTTAAGGCTGCCGCGAACTTTTTACAATGTAAATAAGTTTCCAAATACAACGTCGACAGTATTGACAATCTAGTGTTTACACCGTAAATATCAAACGATTCTGAAGCGTAATAAATAAACGAGGAGTTGAATGTAAAATGCTTTAGGCTATAAGATTAAATTTAACTCTTCTCGTTTTGTAAAACAATTTTTTTTTCGTATTTCAGATGGTATCTAAAACTTCAGAATCCATCAAAGTAAAAACCGTTATTAATGCGCTAAGAAATTATTCAAGAAAACTTGACATAATGGACAACATTAAAATAAAAATGCAAAAAAATTAATGGTATATATATGTAAAATATGAAAGCGTTATGACCTTTCTTTCGATTACTTACAATATTATGATTGTATTTTACCATTCTATATGGTTGTTTTTGTAGCACTGTTCGTTTTGTCCCCAAGAAACAGAGACAATTTTAATATGCTTTCAATTTATGACTTTATTTAAACGAAAAAAGTTGTCTTTGGTACAAAAAATGTTTCTATTACAAAAAAAAACAAAAAAAAACAAACAAAAAAAGAAACAAACTTCCCAAGTAACTGTTTTTATTGTTCTACATTTTTTTAGTAAAATTATTTCATGTATCATTGTCCGCATTTATATTGCAACTATTTAATATAATTATAATAGTAGAAAAAGAAAAATGGCGATTAATTTTCAGTGATGCAGTTTGTTTTCACGTGTAAAATATTTAACCTGTACTAACTTTCGCATACAGTAAATTCTCGGTCGAAGGCAAATACGTGAAAAATGCTGCGAATGAAAATAGAATAGCAAAAAAGAAGGTGTCCATTCTCTAAATGAACGTGCAAAGTAGACTTCATTATACAAATTAAATTAATAAAGAATTCCTTAATTTTATTTATTGACGAATAATTTGATATAGTTTCACATATAAAATAATAAAGGCTTCCATTATTTTTTAATAAAGTAACAAATTTTATAATTTTTATTTGAAATGTATAATATCAATTTATATTCATTATTTCTTTTTTGAGCAAACTGGATTACTAAAGAGATACAATTATTATATTACGTGCAACATTACACAGAAAAATGTGATGGAAAGTATTACTGTTTTTAAAAGCAAATATATCAATTTTACATGTTGTGTTTATATTTAAAAAATTGAAGAAAAAAACTGAAATAGAGTTGAAAACAGTAATCTTTTCAGTCATGTTTTCTCAGTGCATATTTTATTTTGCATTTTAAGTTTACGTACGCGTAATTCTGTACACAAAATTAAAATCCAATCTGTTATATCTATTTCGAATTATTCATTATTTGAAAAACTAAGAAATAAACATCCAATCATCATGATGAAGATGAAATTAACCGGAAAAACTATGTTGTCAACAGGTGAATACTCCACTACCCCTGCAGAAGTCAAATCTGAAGGCAACACTGTCGGTGAATGGGGAAGGTAAATCCGGCACCCTAAATGTGCCAAGCCGCTGCCGGGCGCCAAGTGTCGGCATCGACGTCGAGATGTCCGAGTTCGATCCGTCATCGTCGGACAGCGGTGTGGTATCGAGGTGCGCGGTCGTGAATCCCACGAGGTTCCGACTATTTTACCCAATTTTCGGGCGCAAGCCAATAACCAAGGTAAAACGAGAAGTGCCGGAGATCCGTCACATGGGCAAAGAGACTTCAGAGACGGAATCGTCGAAGCCTCGGGACCCGGAGCGGGAAAAGCGGAGACTAGCGAGGAAAAAGGAAAAGCGAGCGACCCTGATCCTCGGCCTGATAATGGGCAGCTTCATCCTGTGCTGGCTTCCGTTTTTCCTGCTGTACATCGTGAAACCGTTGTTCCCATACCTCGACATCCCCGAGAAGGCGTTCACCGTCGCCTTCTGGCTCGGCTACACGAACTCGGCCGTGAACCCGGTCATCTACACCGTTTTCAACAAGGACTTCGGTCGCGCCTTCCGCAGGATAGTCTTCAAATGAAACTCGCGGGATGGCGCTGTCAACTGAAGGAAAAACAAATTGTCAAAGTCTGCTTAAGTCTTCCTTCCTCCACTGCCATAAACATTCCGCCGAGCCCAAACGAACCACTTAATTGGCTCGCGAATCCACAATCACGTCGAGTGATTGCAACAGCCGACTCGTCCGATAAATGAGTCTTCGCTTGCCACGGGGCCGGGGTATAACGTGCGCGGCACTCTGACGGAAAATCGAAGTTTCGTCTTTGTCAAGCTTAAGAAGAATTAGCCGGATTTTTATGGCGTGGATAAAGCGAAGCGAGCCAGTCGAGGTACGAAAAGCCGTCCGTCGAAGTATTTCAAGAAGAATCAGGAAGCAGCGTAGCGAACGCTTTTGCGAGCTCCGGCGAATGTGAAAATTTGACTGGACTTGCGGAAGCCCGTATTCAAACAGACGCCAGGGCGAAGGGGAGAACGTTATTGAGAGCGAAGCTCTTGTGCCTTTGTCTTATGGTTCGATCGATCGCTTGAGAAAGCCTGCACCAGGTCCGGAAGCCGAGCTCCGAGGGAACGAATGCCAACAAAAGGTTGCGATGGAGAAATAATCGAAGGAATGGGATGCATTTACATGTCGCGACGAGAGCGCGCAACCACGACACCGAGATTAATCTTCGGCTGGAACGACACATCGAAAATACCTTATCCGCGTAACACCCATCCGACGTATATATTTAGATGTAAAATTACGGAGTGTTGCTTTAGCATTTTTATAGCCATAAAACGGGGCGCGAACTCAATTTCGACCGGAACAACGGCAAATACGAATATTTGCTCGCAGAGGAGCGTTACGGTAATTCGAAACAAAGCGATTACTTTGTAACACGTTTTCTTCCGTGGAACGTAGAGGACTTTGATTTGTAAATCATTGACCCGTATTACTGTCTTTACATTCACGGCTTACTCTTCAAAACATCACACGATACTTTCCTTTGATACAATGGCAATTATCCTGGTGGAAATTGGAATTCCGTGCACCGAATACTCAGCTCTAAACGGAATTATTAATTATGAATTTCCCTAATAGGATAAATGTAAATTCTAATAAAGGTCCCGATTAGGGTCACATCCGTTATGTTATATTTAATCCTTAATGAAACTATACTGTTATAGTTTATTGACGAAAGAAGGCAGTTATCTCGTCGCTAACTGTTGTGATCTTTCTCTGCAATTTAATTTAAATTCCTTTCAATATCATATAATTTAAAATTTTTTACCGTTTTAAAAGACAATTTATCGTTAAAAACGAAAGGTATTAACTAAATTCTATAAAACGAATAATGAATTACCTATTAATATTTTAATTTATATAAGATATTGCGAGTTAACAGATAAAATTGGAGGTAAAAAACTTTAATCATATTGTGATTTTTTATTCTCATTTTTAATGTTATATTAATTTCAAATTTTACAGAAATTTCGAACTTGCAATAGGATTTCAATAGAACTTTGGCAAGATTACAATAGGAATGCCAACGGAAAGAAACAAATTATGACTATCTTCATTGTATGGAACCCGCGGATCCTTTTATTAGCTGCCTTGAATCGCAGTAAGGCTCCAGGTAAATTAAAATTTTAAATCACGATAGCCATTCTACAATCCAAATGCAAGACAGATTAAATTTCTGCTAGGATTGCCATAGTTCTTCCAATCGAATTCAATCTTTTAGATTTTAGATAATATTTTATATCTAACTTATTTTACGTAACACTCCGTGCGACTTTCTCTAAATGTGTGTACGTGTATAAGAAATTCGGAATGAAGAAAAAAGACAAACAAACAGACAAACAAATATGTAGCACCTGTCAGGCGCACACCAATTTCTCGAACCAAGCTTTGTGTACTTCTTGATAATTGAAAATCTTGCGCAATAATTTTAATGGTATTACAAGCACGATGACTGTGAGTGTAGCGCGTGATCATTTTATTAAAGCACTTTGCATTTTAAACGTAAACCTGTCAGCGACAACTAAAGGGAATTTACATTTCAGACGATCGCAGCGCGGTAAATTGATTTAGTTCGGTAGGTTAAATGACAAAATCAAAAGCTCATATTGAGTAACTTTTTATCATATTAACTATGACTTCCATCTCGTGAACATTCTGTTATTAGGCTTCTCTTATTTATGTGTCATTTGTACGTCATACTACATCTTAGACAGAATATGACAATCTACTTTTAATATACGCGTAGACTCGTATAAAAAGCAAAATCTTACATTGCAATTGTAACAAAAAGAAAAAAATAATAATAACAAGTACGGACAAATCGTGTCTAAAATGTTACTGACAAATAAGTCGAGCAGAAATGTTTCCTAATTAACTAATAGGGTGTACATAAAAGCGCTAAGCCCAGCGCCTGAGCCATTAATATTTAAAGATTCTCACGCATATGTAATCATACAAAAACATACGGTTCACTCTCACTCAAGTTTTAACATAGTTTATAATGAACCAGATAGATGAATAATCTGTAAACAGGGACTCATAAACATCGATCGATTTTCGTAATTTATAGAGGAAGTACAATTATTGATGACGACCTTGTGTCTAACGATAACAATGACTCGGGTTTCACACGATTTCATAATCGGTTATACTTGTACAATAGGCATTTGTATATTAAGAATTTAAATGTATTATTGACTACCTGCACCCTGCATCGACTGAACACAAATAATGACTTGAATTTAATTCAAGTGTAATACCTGTTCGCTGGCAATTTTTCAAAGCAGTCGAATGTAAAGGATTTCGAATCTGTTGTCATACCGACTAGTAATTTTTTATCTACAGTGAAAAAATGGTTTGTAATTTTATGAACAATTTAAATGCAATAATATTTATAGATTTATCCAGTGAAGTTGTTTCAATTTAAAAGCAATGCATATTTTAAAAATTAACAAGTTTTTAGTAGTTCGACAAAAGCCATGCATATTTTAAAGGTTAACAAGTTTTTAATAGTTCTATAAAAGTTAACAAAATTTTTATGCTCAGTCATTTCTGCAAATACACCAAATTAATTTATAAGTTTGTAAGTTAAAATTATTATTTTCATTCAATGCAGCTTTTACTCTTTTATTTATTTATAGAATTTTTCTTTAAACATTAATAAAAATTGTTAAAAATTATAACATTCTCATGTGTTAATATTTAAAATTAATCTTTTACTATAAAAAAATGTTCATAAAATCTTACAACTTTATTTTCAGTATGCAATTATACCTGTTTTATATTCCGTGAATGATCATGTTCCAATACAGAAACACGCAACACTGTCCAATTAAAATATTCCCGATTACGTGAGACACTAAACAATTAAGCAGCTTGCAAGGAATTTCTAATAATAAATTTATTTCCGGTTAATTAAATCGGTAAATCATTCATGAAAAATCGACAACTTTTATACTCCAAGAAAAAATAATGGTATCAATTTTTTATTTCGAGGAATTCTAAATATAAGCAGCCTTAAAATATTCGAGTGTGCAATCCGATCATGGTAGTGAAATGCCCTTTGGTTTGACAAACACTCCTCATTTCGAATCGTGAATTACTGCTGATCTGCCTGAAACCTCTTGTTCAGATGATCGAATTTATCGGCTCTAACGAAACATTTTATATTTTTCTGACTTTTAATATTTGAAATAAACTAAAACCTTCGATCGGTTTTTGGATTCTTGTGTTCAAAACAAGGATACAGAATAAGGAGTTAACCATAAGTACCTATTAATAATATCTATTAAAAAAGTTTTTAATACATGAATAATTGCGTCCTTTTCGCATAAAAGAAAAATGAATTTGAACAAATTCTCTTGCATTGCAAGTGTATATTAAGGACAAATATGTAAACTTTTATGATATAAATAATGTACGATAAATAAGGCTTCATAATTAGAGTTATGATTAATTCATATAAAAATTTAACAAAACCGATGCACCATTTACATCGTATTTTAGAGAAACTACAATCTGTAATGTAAGTCTTGTAAAATTTTTTTTAAATTGATGACAAAGTGACAAATATTGAAGAAACTAAACTAATATAAAATCAGCACTCAAAAGTCTTAAGAAAATATTGAAATAAGCAGATACAAACACCTGAACGTTGAATGAACATCCACAGTCATAGAAATAAATTAACAGTCCACATTGCACAAGTTTTTGAATGAAGTGAACTAAATGAATAAATTGTGAAGTCATAATATTGAATTTTGGTTCCTTATTGTAGCTTTAAATTGAAAGATTCATAGTATAAAACAGAGAACTGTATATGGTTCATTTTAGAGTCATATATAGTCATTGAATTAAGTGTATTTGAAATCAACTCTGTCATTTGATAATTATCTAAAAACAAACATTATATCTTGGTAATGAAGCTTATCAGTTTTACAATTAATATTGACATCCGAGTAATTTATTTTCTTAAATATAATGCCTAAAAAAGTTGACATCACCTGCTCCCTTAAGTTGACTGTTTTTGTTTTAAAATTATTAATTATCGTAACTCAATTTCCGTTTAAAGTAACCGCAATGATACTGATCACAGAAATTAACAAGGTGGCATTTCTCCCCGAGGTACAGTTCATTGATCGTCAAAATTGAATCCCCGGCTCCTCGGGAACGGTAACGCAAACTAAAAATTATTCCCCGAACGACACATTTTAGGGAATAAGCCAGTCAATGGCGTTCATGCAACGGATCATCGGCAACGGCGTGAAATCGATAGCTCCCTTTTTTGAAACAAAAACAAAAATTGAAAGACGCAACGTTGCGATCAACACATTCATCGTTCCCGAAACCTGCGTGTTCCTATTTTCAGAGCAGCCGCGCGGGGTGCATTAAATGGACCGTGAAGGCATTCATAATTAATTTCGCTCCAAGTGATAAATAGGATAGCTCACACGTTTTAGCTTGATTGAAAAGTTTATTTCAACTGACTGCAGTCGTTCGAATTACATCCGCTGACGTTTTCATTACGACCATCAACGTTCATACTTGAATTTTGAATTCCGCATTTCTACTGTTTTAATTCTTTATCCTTTCGCGTCCGATGGGAGTCGGGACAAGGGAATGGTACAATGTTCGGCATATTGTAACCACAGCGGTCTTAGCAGCGAACATTCTTTTACCATGTCTTGATAAACAACGAGACACTTAAAGGGATGACGCAGAATGCATTATGGACGGCTTAAGGATAATGAAGGGCTCATTTATTCGTCGGTTTACGGCTCGCCCTGAGCCGCTTGAGCTTTCGCTGTGTCATTTAGCGCGCTTCCATTTATTCAACTAATCTGCTTATTTCGCGCGAAAAAATGCTCACCGATATTTTAATGTTGCCGTGTGACAATAAACACTTATGTCGCGCACGTATTCCATATAATTCATAAACATGAACTGGATTTCTTACGCGACGCGTATAATATTCCGTAGGTGAGGTATGCGCAATTACAAGAATGTACAATTCTTTTACATTGTTAACATTTTTAGACGCCACGTCTGGACGGAAATTCCGACCGCTCCTTGGACTTTATTGAAGCTGGCCAGGACTTGCTCGGATTAGCATATCTCGCGGAATTTAGTCCGGGTAGGAAAAAAAGCGAACGCGATAACAAACCAGACGATGTATTAGGAATGCAAGCAGCGTGGTCTGCTTCATTTTAAAATACTCGGCAAGTGCTCGTGATGAGCATTTTAAGTGACGCTATCGCCCTGTTTATATCAATAAGTCTCGCGCGAGCGCAACTTTGCAGCTTGCGATTCGCTTTCGCGGTCCAATTAAAAAGCAGTTATCCACTCGTTGGATGGAAGTACGCTCGCGTCCCAGTTGTAATGCGAATAACAAAGAACGTTGCGGACCTGCGGGAGTCGCGCGCAGCCCATGGCCCTCGATAGTTTCCAATTTTTTATGTTAAATTATTCATAGCTTGACGCGTTTATTTATTCCGCCGAGGCGTCGGTTGTTTATACGAATCAAAAAACGATTTACAATGCTCCGACACGACGTGCTCTTTTTTAATTATCAGCGCGTACAAAAAAGTTGTATTAAAAATTATTGTAGCATTTCGCGTTGGTCGGATAACTGGTTAGATGCTTATAAAATTGCTCGACAAACGCAATAACACTTTTGAATTGTAGCCTGCGTACGTTTTACAAGAGAAGCGTGAATTCATAATTTTATTTTATCCACAATTTTTACTACAAGTTGACATTCGTGTGTGGAATAGAAAGGGAATTCTAATAATATGTAGTATTAAATTATAATATATAATAATAATATTATAATTAGTGCCTATAACTAGTGTCAACAAAAAATTGTATAAGTATAAATATCAAGTTTTCTTATTTAAAGCGTATAATTTTCTGAATAAATTGGATAAAGTAATGACTTTAATATTGAAGATGAAACCATCGTATTATATGAGCCTAAATTTCAGACGAACAACATCAATCATCTACGTCAATTTTACTTACCAATCGATACGCTTTAAACTTTATCAATTTACTCGTTAAAATGAAAATTAAAAGAATAAAATAAAATAATCGAATGAAACGGTAAAACAGATAGCTTTTTGAAACCATAATATTATTTCACCGTGGTACTAAAACTGTTCACATAAAATAAATTCATCTTTCCGTCCTTATACTGTATGCAGAATGCAGAATAAAATAAATCAAGAATGCAAAAATATACGTAGAAAAATGAAATTACATAATTAACGTTTTAAAATAAACCATGATTATTGTGGAAGAAGTTATATTGAGTAGAGGAACAGAGTTTTAGACATAACATTTATATATACAGGACTATAATAATTACAACTCAAGACCAAACAAATATTTATTACAAAAAAAAACTGCTGCATATTGAACATGAATTATGCAATATACTGATGAATGAAAGAAATTGTCACAAAAATAATAAAGAGTAAAGCAAATAAGCGTGTTAATTATTCAGGTAAAGGAAGCTTAGTGACATGTAGTGATATGTATTCAATTTAACATTAATAATTTTGCAATTTAACATTAACATTTTGCATGCATCTTGGTGACATCAGAAGCTACAAGAATTTTAATACGACTTTTTTTACAAATAAGACCATACTTTTTCTATAATATAACATTTCCTTTTCTTTTTCATTATCAACATTTTGATATCATCCCTGCCATTATTTTTATGCGGCGTTTGATCCATTCATCGTAGGAAAAAGCACGTATAAAACGTTAACGGTTATATTGGAAGTTAGATTAAGTTCTGTCAACAGTGCGGCGCATTTTTGTTCATTTTGTTTCCAATCGATGAAAAAATAATCTTATATTGATTCTTGATGCAAATCACGTTTTGTTTATGCAAAACGAGAAGAGTCACGCTTCACTGAAATCGAGTGCAATATAATTTAATGAAGCCTGTAACAAATATACATAATTTATAAGAATATTTTTCCTGTTACACGAAATGAAAAAGTTATAAGAATTGCTAATAAATACACTATATACCACTATCTTATTTACGAAAAGTTATTCTGGAAAAAAATGGAAACAATTTCTTTTTCTCAATAAAACATACTGTGTTGAAGACGCACAATATTATTTACTATGATTATTATAGAACCTTAAAAAATGTTGACTTTGAACTAGTCACGTTATAAGGAATGATCAATAATTAATTACAATTTAGTGTGTCTCATGGGATTTATGTATATATTCTTACAAAATATAAGTTAAACCGCATAATACGATGGTTTTATTTAGTCATTTATAAATAGTAACTCTAATTAAATAAGTAAGTGTAAATAAAGTATATTACATTGATATACACTAAAGTCATATTAAAAATAAAACTTCGAAATGAATAAAAGAAATCGATTCTATTTACCTGAAGTAAAACTTTCGCTCCATATTTAAGTAAACGAATGTAATGTCACCCAGATTGAAATACCTATTTCCCACACATCCACTCAATTCAAGCAGATCATTATCATTGGATAGAGAAGAGTAAAATAAAAATAACGTTCTTTTTATATCACATTTAAAAGTAAATCTACCTTCAACTGAAAATCTTATTATTCTAAGCGATTCTTACAATATAAAATGTATATTGACTTGCTAACGTAAAACTTCAATTGCAAACAAAAAATTCTTTACAATAAGAAACCAAAATTCTGCATTACGCACAATTCTGTGCAAGTGTTGAAGATGAGAAATGAAAATATTGCAATAGATAAAATAATATAAAATACCTATATCATTATTTATCAATATTGACTGATAATGCAACTTTTTAACAGTCATCGCAGCACCTTTTTTAAGTGAAGTTACGCTTTCGCCTATTTCCGGAAGAGCGGCAAACAACATCCATTTACATAAACATTAAATTAAATCCGATTATACTGGAAACACTATTTCTCTTTTCCTCGAAGTGAACGCACGAAAGAACCAAAATCTAATTTACCTGTTAATTTATATGTGGAATCTTTTATTTAAATTCACTCATTACAGATTGATTATATTATAATAATCATATTTGGCAATACGATTAAATACTGCCGAAAGGCAGCACCGTCTCAATTATGTTAAACATTTTAATGCTACATAATTTGTAACCACGCAACTGTTTTCTTTAAATCAGATCGATATTTTTAACGTAATCCCTTTTTCTGGTGAGCCGAACTGAATTCGCGAAAAAATATTAATCAGTTTACCGCTAACTAAATTGCTTGTAAAAATGAAACATTTTCTTCAATCCAGTTTAAAACCTTGAACGTTTTCATTTTATTTCTGTATTTAAGTGATGCTTAAATAAAGATTGTTGCAAAATTGTTCTCAGCCAATAACTAATTTCCAATAAAATGATAGAAGTTTAATAATAAATAAGAAATTTACATGTACATAAATAAGTGGATGGGCAGGAAGAAAATGGGAGAGCGGGAGAGAGAAACAGAGAGAAAGAGAGAGCGATAATAAGGAGAGAACGTTAGTTGGCCTGTCGTCGCTTCTTCAACGTCAGTATATAAATTATGGCACGTCACATTGCCAAGCAACCCACATATGACGAATATAATACTCAAACCACCTCGTACAATCAACGTGAAAAACGAACGATCAACGTGACGTAATCCCTCTCGGTAACGTGGCATATCCCAAAATGTGGGAATTTAAACGATACGCGAGACACAAACGAAATGTTGCTGAATTGGGTTTTGTTTCTTTACCTTTTCTTTCGTTATTTTTTTTTCTTTTTTTTTTTTTTATTCATTCCTTTTTTGTAGAATTTTTTTTGTTACGACACTTTTTGTTCTTTTCTGCTTTTCCATTAGGAGACGAGTTGAAATGCCTGTACCTGACATCCCTAAAACTGGCACTGGGTTGATTTCACGTTCAATCGTAAATTGAAAGTGTAGGTACTTATGAGTTTTAACGATCGCACGCCGATTTGAGTACGTTGAAATAAAATGTTTGGGAAAATTCGAAATCGGAACAAGTAGGGCGAGAATTTAGCTTATATCGGATTTGGATGTTCGTTGAACCTGCACATATGTGGGCACATTCAGGGTTAAAGTTTTTGCAGTATTTTGAACCTCTCGGTGTCAGTACGTTTGATAATTATTACTGTATAAATGATAGTACTGTAATATCCCTAATACAAAATGATTGTAAAGAAAGGGCACGGTAAAGGTCATTAGCCTATACATGTACAGCATTGAATGAGTCCGACGATGAATGGCAATGCGTGACTACTTGTGAGAGTATACAACACACATTCACAAATAATCATAAAATCAAAATCTTTATATTTTATCGAAGTACGATTCCAAAAATCGATGGATATTGTTAATATTTCGTAGAAGAGACAATGTTACTAATTTTTCAAACTTTATCTTGGTTGTTAGAATTGAAGTTATTCATATTTATGAAGATACATAGTTATTTAAAACGGTTCAGTAAGAGAACAGAAACCACTTCAACGTTGAATTCGTGCCTAAGGAAAAATTGACAGAAAGTTGAAGTAACATTGATTGGGTAAACGCTCTACAAAAGTTAAATCAACGTTTAATCTGTGTGTCACTTCAATGTTCATAATTGACTTAATTCTTACGCAAAATAGACGGAAATCAACGTAGAACAGTGCAAACATGGTACAGAAATTAGAATATTTGCAGGGTTGATGTCACCATTGTTTCTCAATGTACAATCAATTATTTTTTATATACCAATATTTAAGAATCAATACGAATACAACGTTGAAGAATAAGTTTGTAATGTTTTGACGCACATCAAAAACTATCAAATAAAAATTCGTCGTGTTAATATTTATTCAACGTTAAATCAACGTTCTTGCTCTCCTTCAATATTAATTCAACAGTATCATGATTGTGTTATCTTCGTGAAGGTTGATTGGACACAAATATTTCTGTTTTGGCTTAACAACTTTTCAACCCTATATGTTAAAAAATGTTTTGTAAAATCTGCATTAATTTATTTTTATCAGTATAGTAGAGGTATATGTAAACGAATCTTAACCAATTATCGGAAAAATAATGACAAGTCAAAATGTAGAATATCTGAAGTCGCCGTAAGTCTCGTCATCAACCTTAATTCTTAAAGTACTTATTTTCTCCGGTTGAGGTGTCGGCAAATACGACTGTGACAAATCTCATTCTCGAGTTGTTTTGTTAACTCCGTCAGTTGCGTTGGTTTCTGTTAGAAAAAATACCAAAACGAACACCTAAGAATGTTTCTTTGTCTGACAACATGTCACTCGCGCATTTCCTTGCACCTCGAAGAAACAAATTCAACCGATAATATTGGAGCAATGAAATCACTGTGATATCTCTAAAACGCTTTTAAGGTATGTGTTGGGATTGAACTAAAGACAGCGGTGACGTTGAACCGCGACCTTCGTATAAATGTATTAAAGATGGAATAAAAAAAATTTCATGATATTGTTTAATATAAAAACAATAATACTATAAAAGTTGTATTATTAATCAAACAAATCTATACATGTATATAATATGTACATTGACTATTACAACAGTAAAACATATAAATAAATGAATATGAAACTGAGAAAAAAATTATGTTAAAAATTATTATACCTAGTGAAAAATGGGGACAAAGTACAAACTTTTGTCATATTTACTATACAGTTTAAAAGAGGTTATAACAATTATTGTTATGATCCAGTCTAATAAAAATGATAAGATATGTTCTTGTAACCTCTTTAATATTACATAATAAATATGACATGTATACAAATTTTGTCCCCGCTTTTTGATACAGTACAATAATTTTAAATCGACCTTTTTTCACGGTGTATAATAATAATAACACATACATATATATGTATATATTTATTTATTTATATA
The DNA here is from genome assembly GCA_022817305.1 of Leptoteleia sp. ZL-2020. Lineage (NCBI taxonomy): Eukaryota > Metazoa > Arthropoda > Insecta > Hymenoptera > Scelionidae > Leptoteleia > Leptoteleia sp. ZL-2020. Next base: position 22,387 of record JABFPN010001021.1, read on the forward strand.
TATAAATTATTAAATTATAATGAACTATCTATATTTATATGTGTGTACATGTATGCACACTCATACAAAAATATGCATGTATATAAAAGTGTTCAGCTTAAAAATGCAAACATACAATAAGTACTGAATGCTTCGTACGACCAAAACGAGTATACGTACGAAATGAACATGTTCACATGTCTGTACATAATACACTAAGAGAATTATCATTACGACTATTACATCATCATCATTATTGTTAGCCTCGCTATTATCATTATGAAATCCTACTGTCTAATAATGTTGGTTGTCTGTTATAGAGATTATAGAAATACAAACCCGGAAAGTGAAAGGATGCACATTACGTTCGTATCTAATCATGCGAGGATACCAGGAATCCGATCGCTCCACGACACAATTGCACAATCGACCTTCGAAAATCATCTAATTTCCTGGTCTCCCACGCAGGATTAAATACGGATGCCCTGCAAAAAGCATTTAACGGGATGCGCAATGGAATTTTAAATCAACATTCAAATTCAAAGAGCACGCAAAAGTAATTTGTATAAACCGTTGAATACTTCATTATAAGATTGCAATACTTACAATCAATTGGGAATAACACATATGAATGTTTTGAAATATACGCACAACAAATTGCATTCTCGTCATTTTTCATAGAAAGCGCCAGTGCATTAGAGTTTAATGGAATTAAAATATCCACAATAACATGCGATATCCTATAATATATGTAGAATATCGAGAAAATATCAAGCACTATAAATGTAATCTGGGTATTTTTTAGATTTTATAGGATATCTGTGTTACTAAAGATTTAAAAAAATTGAAATGGAATAAATTTGGGCACCCTATTAAAATTTGGATCATCTAATGAATGTAAATGTATTGAATCCTGTTAATGAACCCAAACAGAATATTTTAAATTTAATATTAAATGCAATAGAATTTATTACATTAATTAAATAATATAAAATTCATTCAGACATTATAACCGTTCACACGGTTTACATGAATAATATGAATTATTCATATTCTCATTTCTTAATAATTTGAGTGTTGCTTATATCGCTTCTTCAATTAATAACCACGTAATAGAATTTGATTGATCTTTACAATTGCAGGTTTTTTTCTTAGCTCACTGTATTAATTTTCGTTTATCAAAAAAATGTTTAAGAATTAAATATGAAATAAAATATTACTAATTCATAAACAAGTTGGGTTTAAAAAAATAGAAAAAATTTCTTTAGCCCCACTTTATTGTAAGCATCATAAATTTATTGTCAAGTATTCAAATTTTCATACAAATTCTTTTAAATGTCAAAAACAAATACGCGCAAAAACGAGGTCATAAGTAATTGTAAACGACGTTTTATATAAATAAACATAATAGTGTAAACGATACGAGAATAATGAAAAGAGAACAAGAGTGAGTGTACGTGTTTAAAAGGGGGAGAGAGAGAGGGAAAGAGAGAAATAAAAATGCGAATAAATGTTCAAGAATGTATGTGCGTAACAAATACAAGATTTATTTTTCTTTTTTTCTCTTTTTTCTATTATTTTTTGTTATTTCCTCACGGTGCGTCGCTTATGTCCTGTTAATTCCGGTTCTGAGCACATTTCAAGTGTGAAATGTAGCATTCAAATATGGCTTGCGATGATGAGACAAACCGTAACGGTCTATTAGTGACAGTTCTATCTAGAGACAATAGAGTTCACGCGTATTCACTAAATAATTGTGTCCCGTATTTCTCCATGGCACCGCAGTGATCGTTGAATGGTCGTCGACCAATCACTAAAGCCGTGCCACTGACAGATCAGATTTCTCATCCTTTTTACGATCATTTGAATATTCATGCCAAGGAATCATAACCGAATTGTTTAACTAATGCATATTATGTTTGCACTACGTTTTATTCCTATTCGCGGAAACGGAATTCCATTAGCACTCAACCATCTTTTTAAACTTATACCACTTTTAACCCTGCTCTCGTTGTTAGGGGAAATAAATTAAAATTCCACTAATGTGCTTATTTCGGGCGTCACTGAGAAAACTTGTACAAGTAAAAGTAATAATGGCAGTTTATCGCTACAAATGTTTTATATTTAAAACAAAAATGAAAATTGCTATAAAATTCAATCTTATTTCTAAACTTTATTTCTATTTATTACGATTACATTTTGATCAGCTTTTTTACACTTTAAAGATAAAATTTTTATACATTTTTTTTCTATGCGTTTAATTAAGAAATACATTTTTATAAATAAAAGATTTATTTATATCGGATAAAAATATAATTTAAATAAATTTATAAATTTTTTACATTATTAAGAATTTTTAAATATTTTTTGGATAGATGTAAAAAAGTTGCTAATTATTTAAAATAAAAATATATAAAATCCTTTTTAATAATCAGATAAATTGTAAACAGATATGACTAATTGTAAAATCTACTTAGATAACATGATAATTTCATCATTACTGTCAATTAATGATGTTGACTGATGGTAAATCGAACATTTTCATCAATGATTTTATATTGAATGCTATAATTACATTATATATATTCGATTGCAAAATTATATTTAGATTTCTTATGAATAAAATAAACTTAATGGAAAAAATATAATTATAATAGAGATATCAATACATATATTTCATTTGATAAATAATTAACAATTTTTTTATTCATTTTTAAGTAGAAAAAAATTTAATCAAATGAAAACTTTTATGATATTTGTAGTTAAAAAATATAAATTATATATCGTTCTGAAAACATTCTTCATTGCTTTTATTTTTCATAAATTATGAACATGTATTACAAAAAGTAAACTATTGGAAAATAAACTTTGATTTAAATTTGTTGAGCTCAAAAGAAATAAAAATGAAATCGATTATCTTAGAAGTATTAAAAATATGATTTTACATCAAAAGCACGTATTATGAGGTCATTTTTTTGGAGAAAAATTTAATACATTAAAAGTAAAAAGTTGAATCATTCAAAAGCGTGCAATATTATAAACCGAATGCACGAAATAAAATTTTCCTTAAAAAATTGTTAACAAAGAGAAACTGGTAAAAATTTAAATAAAATTTAATACTGATTTCTTTTTTTATCAAATAGAATTGTAAGTAAATATAAATAAAAATTAAATGCATAAATATAGTAATAAGTTTTAGTAATCAAAGAAAAGTATTCAGAACTTTTACCATCAAAATGGATAATATTTTATATATTTGCAATACAAAAATTGTTTTAAATAAATTCTTTCTTCAAAAGAAATATTTAATGAATAAACCACGTTTCTCTGTAATGTTAAGTATATTTTTTATTTCGGTTCACATAGCTATAGATATATAATCTCAATGAATTATTTATAAAAATGCATTTTTAATCAAACTTAAATAGTTATCTAAAAAAGAAAATTCATTTCATACTAACAAAATTGTATGCTAAAAATTCTGCCCAACTTAAAAATTACAATTAATAAACAGCAAATTAAAAAAAATGAAATTAAACGAAAACGAAGACATTAATTCAAGTTTGTTTGCATAAAACAAATTAATCCTAGTCTTCCGTCAAACGTAAACTTAAAACGAAGCGACGAAAACTTCGTCGTCTGGTAATAACACATTGATGCGACAATAGCAACTAGAATCGAAATTCACTTTACAAATACTACATTTTTGATAATATTATAAACGATCATAATAGTAAATAAGCGTAGATTTCTTTCTAACTCTCTAACTCTCTCGTGATAAATAATATTCATATTTTTATATAAAACCAAAAGTCGCGATTTGCTCGACGAGCAAATTGTTAATCAAAGCAATAAAATTGATACATCCCAAAGTACATATATTTTTGCAAGCGCAAAATGGAAACACTTCAAAAGAAAGAAAATAGAATCGTGCATACAGTTTAATATATAATCATATATATCTACACGTTACTTGCATTGTTAGAAATTTTGCAGTGAATTTAAGACACCTATGAAATTCTGAAATTCCCTCAATCTCTTTAATCGCGTGTCTTAAATTTGAAAACCAAAATATTCAAACGTTAACAAAGTGTTCTTTAAATTTCTGAACACAATGCCATAAATTACCAAATCCGTTATCCCGAATTTTAAGGTAAAATGTTACTTAAATCATTCTGAAGCACGATGTTCCTTAAATCGCTTTACGGCACCGTGTCCCTTAAAATGATTTAAGAATCGTGCTCGAAAGAGTTATAAAGTTTAAGGGCATTTTAAGTAGTGCGCTTTCCTGAAATTTACAGCCTAGAAATCGGGTATAGATTCAAAAGTTCTGTTCCGAAAGCAATTTCATTTCTGAAAAATTCAATAATATATTTTAATCGAAGTGTGAATTATTTATTTTCAATGGCTGGCATTTAATCAACGATAGTTCAACGATCCCTCAATCACCTGTCGACCCACGACCCTATTAAAAATTAAATTGGGCGCGACCCATCTGTATCATGGCCCCGGCTATAAATTAAAAAAATAGTAACTCGACTTCTGGTTTTTCCAACGGGGACCATTTCAGGCCGTATCAAATTCATAACGATACTGGTCGTACAACGACAACCTGATAGGGCCTTAACCATAATCGGAACCCGAAGTAAGATGTAACACTGGACACTATTGTGACCCTGATTAGTGATATTTTGGCCTAAAATTACTCAAATGACGTTTCCTGTTCATAATTACTTTAAAGAAAAGTGTAACATTTCGTCTGTGCTTATTTAAAACATGGAAACGGATTTACAGCTCAATGAGAATATGACCATGTATCCATATTTGAAGAACAAACAAAATACACATGAATTGCAAATATATTGCAATATATTAAATAAAACTACAATGAAGTCTTAATACTGCAAAGTTTTGTATAATTTCACAAATTTAATATTGTAAATGTACAAAAGTTATGTGAAATTAAGGTATATGTTCCTATAATTTTAAAATATAAAAGGTTCAATTCTCAACGAACAGTTTTCTTAATGCATATCTTATGGATTCCTGGTCAGGCCCGAGTATCACTAACATCAGCGTTCCATATTACACCAAAGTACAGTGCTCCATCTAGGCACCTGTCTAAAACCCGGTATGGCAATACGAATTCCAATCCAAGACCACGTTTCAGCCCAATTTACAACTTTTATTAGGGCACCCAAAGCCGAGACCTCAAAGACGATACGAACCATTGGAAGAATTGCGTTTATAATTCCGAATCGATTATGTTATCCGTCAATTTCAACCTATCACCTCGATATCAGCGTACCTGGACTTTAAACAAATTGCGTGAACAATCAGAATAGAAACTACGATGTGAAATAAGATACGACTAACGATGCGAACTACGGTGCAAGGAAACCTTTCAAGCCAATGTTTTACAAAGCCTCGCTGTCATCGATTATGTTTCCAAATAAGTGAATTGTCCACGGCGCATACGTAAGTAACGTTCGTGCAACTGTTTTCGAAGTTTGTTCAGCGACTAAATAAGCAAGCACGAAAGGATCATTTGAGCGTGATATCTCAACGCGATGATGTTTGTGCGTATTAGTCGACGCAGTAAAATCCCTCGACCGTCATTCGTTTCAACTAATTTCGCTTCGGGGATTGAACCGCGCCAAAAAAAAATAATAATAATAATAAAAGTAATAATAAATATAAAAAAAATAAAACATCCGACATTACGGCGACAATTTTATGAACTATGAATATAAGGCAGAGATCGATCTTTTAAAGATATTGTAACGTTAATCTTGTAGTTTTTAACAAAATAGGTACATGTAATTATAGCGATCCGTTAGAGGCAGTGGTGGGGGTAAATCTTTTGACTCTGAACAAATATTTAATTAGCGCGAACCTGATCGTTGCCTCGTCGGATATCTACCTGAGCATATATCTATTATACATATATATGTATATGTACATATTTAAATACACACACACACACACACATATATATATATATAAAATATATTTAAAATTTGTTATGAACTATGTAAATTATACTATCTTCGATTGTTAAGTTTCCTTTTTGTTTATGTAAAGTGTTGTAACGGTTACTCGATATTTTTGTTATTTGTAAACCACTCATATTCGTTGGGCAGTTCAATCAGTTGCTGCCGAGTTCACGTGCCGTACAACTACATCTCTAATTTCCGTGAACAGAACATTGTGTATCAAGCTTAATGTACGTTTTGTTGAACTGTTGAATTTTTCATACTGACCATACGGTGTCGCGGTCACGAAAATGGAGTTGAATTTATGAAAGCAATGTTACGGCTGTGGTCGAACATTCCCCTCGAATTCAATAAAGCCAACTTTAACCGTAACTTTCACCTATAAACTGGATGATCTATTCGGATACTTGGGAGGACAATATAACATCGGGTTGTAAAATATAGAATGAAACCCTGAAATAATGGGAGGATGTATTTTCTACCAAAATACCGCAGCGGCGCTTGAATCATTCATGAAAATTTCAATTCCGTCATTTAAATTTCTAAGTTGTATATAATTATATATGATCACATATAATCGAACTGGTAAAACGAGTAACACTTCGTTCGTTGAATTTGCAGATGTTTCCCTTGATTTTCGAGTGCATATTCATAGACATATTCATGGCATTCAAAACGGAAGTGTTGTACTAAAGTAATATAAATTCTATTTTCGGAATAAGTCGAACGTTCGTATTATACTGACATTTCAGATCTTCGCTGCTCACTGATTCGTTGAAATTTCTTACGAAACAAATCAAAACCTAAGAACTGCGTATTATCGTGTATAATTGACTTCAACTCAATACTCCAATGTTGAGGTCTGGAAAATGAATTGTTATAAGGATTTTAAGAATCGAATCGAGTCATATTAATTTTGTCTAGCGATAATTTAGCAGAACAATATTTTAGATTTAATAAGGTCCTTCATTGAAAAATTGTGTTACTAATTTCAATAATTAGCTCGCAAATTAAAAGTAAGGTTTAAATATAACAATTAACATATTTTCTATTTTAAATATTGTTTGTTTAAAACCATAACAATGTTTGTATTGGACAATACTTTTTTCCATGCACGACTGACAATCTTTCGTTTAGTATTTATCGTTTGAAGTATGAATAATATTATTATCATAATTTGAGAAGGAATATTCAAAATTATAAAATCAAAATTATATTCAATAGCAATCAATCCGAATTTGCTTCTGTGCATTTATTCGAACATATTATCGTTACGTTCAACATCTTGATAATCTATCTGTAGCAAAATGGAAGGAGCCGATAAATGCGATCCAAATGGATATGAAGTTTGATCAACAAAAGTCTTCCATTCCTTCCTCAACACACGTCACTTATATTCCATCGTTAAATAATAATAATAATAATAATATTAATAATAATAATAATAATAATAATAATAATAATAATAAAGGTGCAAAGATTATAGCGGCTTTGCGGAGAAAATGCGACAAGAAAAAGGTCGGCCCATCAGCTTTGCCCTTTAAAAATGATTTAGGCTCGGTTTTTTATGGCGTTAAGCAATAAGTGTCAGTGGTAAAAAGAAAAGACGAAAGTGGTTTGCGATCTTCGGCGAGCGTTAAGCTGAATGAATATATGCGCGATCGTTTAAGGGATGACGCCCATCTGCCTCGCGCACATCGGACGAACATATGATGACACAAAAATTTGAATGATATGATGTATATAAATATGTACGATCATATATAATCATATAAACATTATACATGACTTGGTTCGTGATTTCTATCAAATAGCCTACATTCATTCTAAACTGTATGTAATCATATATGATTATAATCATGGTCATGTATCAATCATATATGATTTTATATAAGACTGTATGAAACTATCGGATGAAAGAAGATGCTATCACATATTACCTGAACAATGAAATCAAGCAAAGATTGAACGTAATGGATCATGTTTGATTAACAAAAAAATATATAAAAAAAAGACAACATTCTTGCACGAGGTTCTGTCATAGTGCTGTTGAATTTGTATATGAATTCAAGTGTTAAGTCTATTATAAATATAATCTACCATTTTAATAGCCGTTAATTATTCGACCAACGAGTGCAACACAAAATCCAATGAGACGCGAAGAATTTTATGTAATCACTTGCGCGAATCGTATAGGGTCGTATATGACTGTATGGGATGGTATACTGCGAATTTCGATCTATAAGTACGATTATTGTACGTTGTCACGTGCAGTTATACACGACCGTGTATAGACATTAATCGCGACGAACTCGACCGAAATGATCATTTTCAATTAAGGAAATAATAAAAATGGTTGAGACAGGCATTTCGTCACATTCTAAGCCGCCTGACTAATGGCAGGAAGGGTCACCGGGTCATTCGTCGGAATTCTCGAGATGCCTTTTTACGCCATATGACAACGATCGATTCACTAATTCATTTGTAGCGCAGCGACTCTTGCAAAATATGACTGCTACAAAAGTCAAAGCATACGAGTACTACGATGTATACAGACACTGAACTATCAGTAAATTACAACTTTGTTTTATAAAAGAATGCAAACAAAAATCACGTCGGGCGTTCGTCATTTGCACCCGAATTATCCTATTATTTTTTGTATTATGAAAAATTAATTGTTATTAAATAAGAAAATCATTTGTTTCTTTATCATATATTATTAAAGAAATTTCAAGTTCGTTGTTTTGGTTAGAATATTTCACTTGTTTTCAATAGTTTGTTTGTAATTATATGTCCTAGTTTTATTTATTTATAGTAATATGTTGTCAAAAATTCTTTTTAGGTAAATTAAGATGAACCTGAGTAAAATGCATCACGCAAAAAGACAGGTATATTGTGAATTTATCAGCATTACCTGTTAATTCTAAGACATTTGCATCAATACAAAAGGATCGCCTTGGGGAACTGTAATGGACAATAGAAACACGACGATACTTAAAAGCACGTTGTACACTGAGAAAAATAATATAGTAATCCTGAACTCTATATGTTCTTGTATAAAATAATGCTCGACAATGTGACAAGAAGTACCACAGTTCTGATAATTGGTACTTGAAAAAGTGACACCGTTTACTAGACTGTCTGGCAAAGTTCTTAACATTGGAACATAGAGTCTCAGAATGCCAGAAAGTATAGTAACTCTTATTATTTTATTTTTCTCAGTGTATTGGTTGAGATTAAGCAGATATTCATTTCTATGTGAGTACATAATTATTTACTTAAAAATATATGACTTTCCATAGATTTTTAAATGTGAAAAAATTATAATGATTTGAAAACTTGTTATATAAATGAAGTAATGTATTTATGTGTATTGTACTGAGCAGCGGTATTTATATATATATAGATGCATGAACCATATATTTCAGTGACGCACCCTGAACTTCATCCACAAGTTACACTCCTAAAAATTATATTATGTTGTAATTTCATAAAGTTAAAGAAACCTCTTATTATGTATAATAGCATTAATTCCTTTTAATTTGAAGTAAAATAATGATGTTACAAAAAAAATAAAAAAACTTAAAAATCAAATATTTTCTACAATTTTATATTTACTTTCGGTTCGCACATTTTAATTTAATTAAACGCAAAAAGACTAACTGATAGAAAATGTTATTTCCGTTGCAATTCGTGCGACATGTTTTGGCTTGATAAATCATAAATCTGTCAACGATACGCTACGTTTTTTCATATTTTTTTCAAAAATATTTTTCTTTTCCACAAAACCGATATCATTAACAATCCTTTTTTTATTATAAATTTAATTATATCAAAATGTTAACATAAATATGATAAGAATTCACTTATTTAATTGAATATAGTATTAATAATTTAAAAGAGATTCACAAAAATTATTTTCACTTAGTAGTTTCAAATCAATTAGCATTATTAAAATTGATTCATTAAAAAGCTGAAATACTCCTTTTTAATATTATTTCTTATTTTGCTAACAATCAAATGAAAGTAAACCGAAGGTTAAAGTTGCAGTAGAAATGCAACTGCTTACGTCATATCTTGCAACCATTTTTATTTCTAACATGGTCAATCTCATTGGGGAATAAGATTTTCTTTATCTCTGACATTTAATTCAGACACATTTACCTTATTGTTTAGGAAATATAATTTTCATTTAATTTGTATTAATATTCCCGGGGATGTTTTCATCATAACATTTAAACAATTAGTTGTCAAGATTAATAGACGTATATATAATGGAATTATCAAGATGTGAAATAATTAATCTATATATGGTATGCATTTTTGTATTTTCATATTACCATCATATTCACAATTTTTTATTAAGAGCGGTAATTTATATTCAGTAATAATACAAAGTAGTTATTAAGATTACAAATTCTTATGACATCAAACAAAATTAGCATACCTGCAAGCTGTCATTCATTATTAAAGTAACTCTTGTGCTTAAACGTAGCTGACTATAAAGTTGAATAACACCTTGGATGCGGTAGTTTTGTTTGACATTGTCAATTCTCCCTTGTTCTACTTATTCAAATTATAAGTATATTTTGTCCATTTGTTACATATATACAACATTAATCCATCATAAATAAATCAGATGTAACCTGCTATTCAAGGTTTCTTTTTTAAATATACAATTTCGGTAAATTTGTTTCTGCAATGTTTAGAATTAGTTTTTATAAAAATGAAATAATTGAATATTATTTTAACTTAATTTAACCGTAATGATTTTGTGAACATCAATTTAATAAGCTATTTTGAGTTATTATAAATGTTATTTTTTAACAAAAATAAGCATTTGTCAAAAAGCGCAATTCTTTTAATAATTTTGGAAGAAGCGTTCGAACATCTGTACTTTCCGAACTGTTTGAACTGTTCGAGCACGTACATAAAACTGCTTTGACAGGTCTAATTATTATTTATAGTCGCCTTTGTAAATGAAAGAGGACGACTGTCTCGAAGAAAGTATATAATATATAATAACACTAATTTCGTTTTCTTACTCAATTTCGTGAATATAATAAAATTAAACGGTCCCTAATTATTCACGTAAGCTTGAACGCATCATTACTTCGTCCAAATGGATTTAACATCAGAAGCCATTAACGTGTTAAACTATCTCAAGTTCTATTATTAACTTGACTGGAAGTTTACTTGGCGACAACGGAGGAGAGGCTGCAGAGTTTACACTTCATCACACGACTTGTAAGAACAAACAGGAAAGTCTCGTAACTGCTCCAAAATACAACAATGAAAGGAATCCAGATTGTTAATTATATGTAAATATTCAAACACTTATGATTTTAAAAGATATGTAAGAACATTATTTTTTGTGGTGCAAAAGTTATGATATGCAAACAAATAAATAATTAATAATTATTTATTAATTGCTTATTAGAAATTAAAATAAACAAATTATTTGTTTTAAATGTATGTTTATGTGTCTATGTATCTAACAATTTTTTCGGTCGAATAAACTAAAATATTAGAATATTTAAAATGCAATTTTAAAACAATACATTATGTTTTTCATGATTCTTTTTTTTCGTGAACATACAAAATTTTTGTTTTTTATTTTTGTATTTATAAATGTATGCGTTTTAATATGGAAAACAATATTGTAGTGTATTTTAAAATTTGATAAAGCGTAACTTACTGAATTTATTTTAATTTATAATCTTATTTGAAATACATTATTATAGTACGTTACATAAAATATTAATTTAGGTCAGTTCAGAAAACATTCACTGTAAAAACAGGCGTTCTTCAAGCGTTCCGAAAAGAACGGGAACGGCAATAAAACGTTCTGAAAAAAATTAAAGCGTTCCCCACAGAACACT
>JABFPN010001022.1:0-34241 GCA_022817305.1 Leptoteleia sp. ZL-2020
GTACCATAACAACTTGTACAATACTGATAATCTCTTTTAAAATGTATTTTAAATATCACAAGAATTGTAATTTGTCCCCACTTTTACATTTAGTATAATAATTTTTATCCCAACTTTTTTCTCAGTGTATACAATATTGTTTTAACATTCAATATATTAATTTGCTTAATTTTTTTATAATAAAACTTACTCCAATACTAATTCCAATTTAAAGTACAAATGTGACTAATTTTACAGTACATGATTTGCGTACACATTTGTCAAAAGTACCATAAAGTACTATGCAATCATATTAAAATACTACAATTCTTTTAACAATAAACCTACTTTTGATTAAACTCCTCTCAACGTTTATACGAACTTGAATTACCACCAATTTCATAAATTCTTTCCAAAAATCATTACAATAACCGTTTAAAAGATTTTTAACATTCCCAGAAAAAAAAAAAAGACGGATAATGTTGAATCCGAGTACTATCAACGTAAGGCGTGGACATTAACGTTATTCCCCCGGGAGAAATTTGACAAAAAAAAGAAAAGGAAAAAAAATGAGCGGAAGATAACTAAATAATCGCCTGTGGTACGACTTTCATCTCTTAAAAAACGTGCATTATTACACCGACGCGGAAACAAAATTTGATCGTAAAGTACAAGAAGCATTTCCACGATTATACTTTGTGTGTTCATAACGATTTGATCGGCGCGCATAAATAGCGGCCATTGGAAGTATTTATGCATTTGTATTGAGACACTCAAATATGAGCATTTCGCCCAACCCTGGCTCGCCAATAACGGCGCGCGAATATGCGCCGCACGGCGAAGCGACAAGACGCTCTATTGTCCTTTCGATATCGAGCGTGACTGGTTCGAGCGATCAAGGATCCGCGGTGCTATCTAGCCGACTATCTGCCCGCTCGTTTATCGGCCTATCTGCGCCGCCAACGTTTGCGTCGATTCAGCTATATTCAACGGCGGAATCGGTTGACCCCATTTTCGGCCGAGCGTCGCCGCGTTCGCTCCCGATACATTTTCGTACAGAGCCGAAATCTAACTCGGACGACTCCGAAATGTAACGCGCATGACTCCGCGGGCACCTAAGTCTGGCGCGGTGTCCTTTTCCAATTGACCGCCGTCGTATTAATTGCCCCTCGCGATCGTCACGACGCTTTTCGCGCGCTGTGGGAAACTTTCGACGATCGGCTGCGACTTGAATTGGATTTGAATCACTAATTTTAGCGGGATATTGTTCTTGAGAATAGTTTCACCCGGGAGACAAGTGTTTCCAGATAAGATAGTTTGGTTGGCGGCGCGGGACGATCGAGTGATACGTTTAAACGGAATGTCTTGTTATAAGATACGCCGTGCTTTATTTCGCGGCAATTGTGCCGCGTGTCAGCGCGCTCAGATGCATCTTGAACATTTGTAAAGCGATGTTGAAAAGTTTTGTCCGCGGGGCATTGAAAAGGGATTCGATGAAGTCTGAGAATAAACGTTTAGAAAACAAATTTTTCCTAATGCAAATCAATCTTAGATTCATGTCGTTCGGTTAAATCTTCGAGTTTTGTTCCCCCTTTTTATACAAAACCCAAAATTTGACAACAGATATATCTGTGGCTTGAGGGAAAAACAAATTGGCTTTGTTTTTATTTTGAAAAAAATTAGTTTTTACCAATAATTAGTATTCTTACTAGAAGTTCTATCATTGTACCTTTATATAAATACTTTTTTATTTATTGAAAACGTTTGATTATAAATTTGTGAAAAATGTAATTCAATTTATTTCCGTAAAGTTTTCTCGATGAAATTCTTACTTGTACCTATAAGAATTTTTCAATATAACGTCAAAAAACTTCATACATCGAATTGAAGTTTCTTTTTCTTTTTCTAGTTTTATTACACTGCTCTTTTTATTATTGCTTTCCTTTATTTCAGTATATAAAAGATAACATTAATTTTTAACACAGGAACTTATTACATATATACATATTTATGATATATTTTTATTTAATATAATTTATAAAATAGCCACTTTATACATTAAATTAATTAAATTTATCATTATTAAAGTAATACGGAAATTGTTCAACAAATGAATTAAGAAAAAGTGTTTGTTGAAAGATTAAATTAATTATGATTCATCAAAAAATCTTGACTTTGTTAAAAAGTTGTAAAACTTTATGAATGTAATCTAACGTTTATAAGTAAGCAGAGGCAGTATTTATAAAGCTTATGAATTATTAAATATTCAAATATCAATTTCATCCGCTGTTTTTCTTGGCGCAATAATTCGTATTAGATGTTAATAAAAACAATATATAGTAAATTTATTTGTATTATGTTGGAGAAAGTTTAGATATATCCTCGGTAATCTGAGCATATTAAAATTCGATAAGAACCAAATCATGGCACTACGGTATTCTAATTCTAAAATACTGTAATAAAAAAATTTCAGTTAAAAAATGACCTACTTAATCGCTGTCAGATTTGACCACCAATAAAACTTCGTCACCACAAATTATACAAATTATTTTCCGCCTCATATTACAAATGGAACAAAAACTTTTAAAGGATCTATTAATAATTTAAAAATTACACAAGACTTAACAAAGTTAAGATTTTTGAGAGTGTAAATTGGCTGTTTTTAATCATCTTGCATACGTCAAGTTATTTTCAACTTTTTTGTACGAACGTTAAGGTTTTTTTTAAAATATCTTAAATGTTTTAAAATTACATATTTTAACATATTAAGGTTACTTAGTTAGTTCATACGAGTTAAAGAAGAAGGAAAAATGAAATTTTTTTTCCAATAAAGGGTTAAGAAGATAATAATAATAAAAAATGCAGTACGATATTTGCTCAATATCTATAGCATATAATTTATGTACTTGAGAGCAATATAAATTATATGGTGTTTTCTTATATTCGAGCATTCGTTACGTAAACAAATTTTTGCACCTCTCAACATTGAAATAATATATCGAACCAAATCAGTTGGCGCAATATCGTTAATATTAAATGTGATAATTGTTATATTTGCATAAACTTTATTTTCATAGAGAGTGTGTTTCAAATTTCATCTTGCAATGAATTAAGAAAATAATGATTTTTCCTCGAAAAATAAATTGATTAATTCTTCTTTCCGTATTAAATCAATTATTTATTTTACACATTTGTTAGCTAATAAAATAACTATGCTGATTAAACTTGTGTTAATGTTACTAACTATGTTAATATGTCAATCTTTACTTTGAATTATAAACAACTTTTCAATCATCATTAACTTTCTCCACTACAGGCAGAGAAAATGTTGATAATAATTTTAATATTAGTTTAAAAAATTATGATATTCGTAATAATGTTGGATTAAAAAGTACAAAAATATTCTCAATATCAGAAAATGAAAAAAAATCACATTACTACTTCACCTACTTGTCACGCTTACAACTGATCTGATTCTACCGTGCTGAATAAACTTTTTTAGCAATTTTCCGGTGTGCTCAGGAATTAACTCTTTTGCAAAGATAAACTTTGAATAATTCCAGATATTTTAAAATTTACTCGAAAAACTTTGAGATGTTTTCAGAAAATACTTGAAGATTTCATAATTTTTTTCTATACAAAACTTATATACATTAACTAATAAATATTTTCCACTGTCATTTATAATAAATAACAATTTTTTTTTAATATTTATTATTACATACAATTCTTTTTTCAAGATTTGATTAAATGTTAACTTATAGAATAGTATAAATCAATATTCGACAGAGCTCTTCAACAGACCACTCCTCAAGAGTACACAACATAGCCAACAAATTGCCCTCCCCAAACGATGGCTCAAATTTGAAATTGGTTTGTCGTTCCCCGAGGACGCGCAGCTCCTCCGGCGCACCTAAATTAACATATCGCGAAAATGGCGCAGCCGTCAAAAGTAATCGAAGCCGGGCGGCGCGAGAAATTCGAGCAGCTCGCTAAGCCGGCCAACAACTCGGCCAAACTGAAGCCCATATTTCAAAGTCGATTAAACAAATTCGACCAATTAATCGCGCGTTATCCCGTTGCCGAGTTGAGCGTTTCGACAGAACTTCCTGGAATAATCGCGGGCGATAATCTTGCCGGGGCGGCGAGCAGCGCGCTTTTCGAATCTCGCGAGCAATTTGTTCCTCGTCGGTAATTTATGCGCTGTTCACGTTTCGATTGTCCCGGATTGTCCGGCGTTTAGTTGTTTTCAACTTTTATAATACCCCGCCGGCTTTATCCGTGGAATATCGCGCGATCGTAAATACCGCCGGCCGGATAACGAGATAAGCGCCCAATTTCCACGACACCGCGTGTCATTTTCCAGCCAAATATGGACATTCGGCCGGCCTATTCTCCTCGCTAAGCAAACATTGTGCTCGAAGCGCAATGTTCGCGCCGATGATTTTAATCGGCCACGACTCGAGTTTCTCTTTTGCGCGCGCGCACGCGCACCTCAGATCCACCAAGGTATACGCGCCCGTCGACGTGCATGCAGCTGTACGCGCCGAGTCGCCTCGCATGTGTGTCCGTGTAGAACGCACTTTTATGTGTTGGACTCGTAAACACGAACCGCTACAATGATGGACTTTTCAATGATCGGATTTTCGATGTTCGAACCCGAAACACGAGTCCGCTCCTACGCGCGGTTCAATTTTGCCGTCTCATCCGCGGTCATAATTTTCCGGCGCGTTGAAACTTCGGTCTTCTCGAATTAGTCATCCTTATTTAGGTGCCGGCAACAAGTGCTTACGGTTTTGTATGTTATTAAAGGAAATATTTAAATTTAACAATATATTTATTATGTCAGTTATACATATATATTGAAATTAATCATTTAGATTTTACATTGATTAATATTAGTTTTTAATTAACTAATTATAAGTGTGCAAAAATTGCTAAGTAATGTATACAAGAACAAGGGTTATGTTACATTTTCATACGGAATGATACATTTGGATGATGATATTCAACAAACCATCTCAAATTTTAGGGAATCAAAACGAGGACAGCAAAATCAATCAATTTCAAATGTCATTACAGAAGAATTCTGTGATATTCAAACAATTTCAGTCATTGTGAATGAATATTAATTTTAAATAAAAAAAGAAAGATTGAGGAACTGTATTGTACTGTAACACGACCCGGTACTATCAGATACAAATTATTCCAAAACAAGGAAAAAAATAAAACAAATAAGGAAAAAGAAAAAAACTAAAAAGATTACAAGTCATCAGTCTAGCGTCATATCTGCTAGTCCATCAAAACTGACTAAGAAGAAAGCGTTGTAACATGACGTACACTTAATTTGCAACACAAAATATTTAAACTTAATGGCTCTTTAATTACATTAACCAAAATTTATAATTAATTAAATAAAAATATGTAAATTAATTTGTTCAAGAAATTGAATTTTAAGGAAGTGCAATCAAAGAAAGATTAGAACAAAAATTACTGCAACTTATAACTTTCTTGGCATCAAATTATTTTGTTTTTCATTATTACTCGACAAGTATTGAGATATCAGTAGATGTATTACAAGTTTTAATTGAACTATAATAATTTATTTTAACTAAGAAACTAAAGATCCGAGGAATACAGATTTTTAATTTCAATTTTTCCGCTATTTTTATCGCTGCAATTAATTCGGCCTTCCAATTTAAATAACTGAAATCAATCATCTCATTTTTCCTAGCACAAATAAATCTCTATTTATTCCGCGATACCATTTTAACTTATCTAAAACCAAGCGCTGCTTAAGCGTAAGTTAAAGGAAACTCGCGCTATCACAAATTGGACCAATTACCTTATCAGGTCGCTTTCTGCCGGGCATCGCAATGCAAACTTTATGCAAATATGCACTTTCTAAAAACAAATTGTTTAACGCGCAGCTTCGCGCTCACAACAACTCATCCGTCTTAAACTAAGACACATCATTTACATCTCCTCTTACGTTGTATGTTTAACAGTGACTTACCACTTTACGTAACCCGACGAGTCAAATTCACACCAACAATTATAAGCCCATAATACATTATGCGCAAAATTTATATAACCCACACGATCACTGTTAGACGATCAAAATGGCACGACGATTATCCAACACTTGTCGTGCAATTTCAATTAAATATAATAATAAAACGGTGGGGGATTGCATAAGGGCGTAAAATTGTGCTTTCGATGTGTGCTTTATAATAGGACGTTTTCTTAAGGCATTGGAATTAAGAAAGAAAATAAGTAACAAGTTTTAATAGAACGTTTACTAGCCTAGTACCATGCTTGCGGGATATCAACATTTATTTGTCATTTTAATAGATGTTGTGTAGCTACACTATCTATATCAAGAGTTACAATTAATCAAATTAAATGTGGCATGTAAATCAACTTTGTCTATATTTTTTGATAAAATATATTAATCTGAATTGAATTTATCAGGTTCTCAAACCGATAGTCTGTAAGGATATTTTTAGCATAATAATTTAGGTAACTTATTTTAGGTAAGATATTATAGTGAATAATTAGACGGACATTTAATAAACTATAACACAAAGAAAAAGTTTCATTACGATTACGAATATTTCGTTGTGACAATTGTGATAATCTGTGAAAGTAATCTGGTGCAAACTGTGTGCGAGTTTAGGAAACGACACCACAAAGCTTAAATAATATTTTACCGAATTCAAAATATAATAAACCCTTAGGGAATAATAAATTTGTCACAAATTAGAATTCAGTGGAATAAAAAGTGATATACACTAACATTTAGGTTATAATATACTTCTTTTTTTTCTCTCTCTCCGTGTAAATGTCCTGACAAACGGACACGCCCGGGGACACTGCCTTTATCCGGAATAATTTGTGAAATTTTGTTGCGCGGTCATCCGAAGGACGTCATAAAACCGGCGCGAAATAAAAAAAATCGTCAAAAGCGCGCGCGAACGGACCATTTTCTTTCGGAGTTGTCGCTACGAATTTATGGTTACCATAACCGTAAAAATCCCACCCTTTTTACGATATCATGCGCTTCCTTTTTACGGCTACGGCTCTTCTGAACAATAATAACAATAATAATAAAAAAGTTTGCCCGTCTGGCCTAAATTTGCGGCGGCAAAACCAATCGAGACCTCAGTTTTGTTTTGCCGCAAAATCGCGGGCCCGGCATTTTTCGCGATTTCTTTTTATCGCGAGATTGATCGGCTGCGTTGCTAAACAAATTACGGCAAGGTCAGGCCGGCACATCTCTTTCCATCCGCGGAGCGTGCGAGAAAGCCGGGTCAAAGTACTTTTACCTTTTTTCACGGTCAGGGGAAAGTAATATACTTGGCAGTAAGTTTGAAAAGAGCGATCGCAATTTTACCATCGCGCTTGTAATTATCCGCGCAGATACCCGCGGAAGATACGCAACGCGTCGAGGGAAAAAGATTCGCGAGGTCGTTAGACGCGGCCGGATAAAATTAGAAATCAATGCGCGCGGCGCGCTGAAACGTTTAGAAACGCGATGAATCGCGCGAGCACTTTTATTGCGGTTTTAATTTTATCAGAAAAGCGGCGCGAAAAGTTGCCGCCGATTCTCGCGCTAAATAAATGGCTGTGATTTTGGGCGCGATTGCTAACAGATGCTCGAGCGGCCTGGATTAATTGGAATGATGTTTCAGTTAAAGGAATTATGGTTCTTATTTTTAATGCGCCGCGATTGAAATGTTTTCGTTGTTGCAACTTTAATTTGAGACGAACCGGTGAACTGAGTAACAATTTATCTCGCAGTTTTTGAGAAAGTCATTCATTTATTAAAGAAATATGATTTTTGATAAATGAAATATTTGGTCTGAAAATAAAAAGTTTCTATTTTTATTTTATCCGGCCTTTATTAGAAAGTTCAGTATTTTTCACAATTCTTTTCCCTGAGTGTAAAATGTGTCGAATTATTGTACTATTATGAGTATATCTTATACGAAAATCCTGCATTCATTCAATTCTTCATTTCATGTTTTAATCAAATATGCACTGAAACGTGATGGTATTGGTGCAAAATGCCTCTGTTTTACTGAAAAGTTTGTTTTTTAAGAATGTACAAACTTTTTGTACCATATTTTCACTTTATTTCTTCACTTTTCAATTCAATCCACAATCATGAAATCTTTGCTTACAAATTATAATTCTCAGCTCATCATCTTCATACAGATGTTCTCGGTAAATCATTTAAGTTACACTATCTTGTATGTTATCTTTAATCATTCATCTTAAACTGAATTTTTACTTTATAACCTTTAGTATGTCATCTACACTTTATCATATTAAAACCATGATACTCATCTTTCATATTTTATCTATCATCGTGTATTAAAAATAAAATTATATAATAAATTTTACAGTCAATTCCAGAAAATAGATTGTACCAAATCGATTACTTAATACGTATGCTTAATTTCGATCATATTTTGAAGTTTTGTTTCAATACAAAACTCATTAATTAATGCATTTTTATACTAATGCTATAACGAAATTTCACCATAACATACTCACATTCAGAGTTTGTTTATTAATGTGCTTTTTGTTAAATGCATACGTTCCTCAAGTCTCATATAATTATCATATTTCATTCATTATGTTCAGCATATTATTCCTAATTTCAAGCCTAAATTCATCATCTTCATCAAATAATTTTCAGTTAACCACTTTAACAGCACCGTCATCAATTTATCATCTTCAATTCGCTGACTTCGGTACGTCATACACATAATTTATAAATTGCCATTTTCAAGTTATCTTCAATTAGAGTGTTCCTCAAATAATTATCTACAGTTAATCATCTTCAACTTGTCTTCAAATATTTCATTTGTGATTCATTATTTTTAATACACTACGTGTAAATATTTTTCTTTCCTCGTTATTTTAAAGTTTTCTTCTAGAGTTGTTAATTCTGTGTTACGATAATAAGTTGTTATTTTAATATGTAGTGCGATATCTTACAGCAATATTTTGAAATAAAGTTATTATTTTTCATTGACTTAAGGAAGGCATTTTAAATATTTTTTATTGATTTAAGGACATTAAATCATCAGCGTAATAATACTTAATCAGTCACTTGGAGGCATCACAAGTATTTGTAAGATTTGCTCGGTACACCATTATGAAACTTAAGAGTAGTTTAAGACACTTAGTTTTTACACTGTTATTTCGGCGATGAACTAGAACCGATGATAAATTACACCAGCAATGAGCTCCAAGCAAACTCGTGATATCGCGTTTTTACGCGACTTTTCGTCATTAATCATTTACAAAAGAAATTTTTATTGATTCCCTTTTTTTCGTGTTTTTAATTTGGCGAATTTTTTTTTTCTTGCCCATGTCCAGTTAATTGATTTCAGAAAGCCGCATCAAACATCAAATTCTTCATGCACAATTTAACATTTCATTATTAACGAAAGTGTTATAACAAGATTGGATTATTAACTGAATGTAGAAAAATTATCAATGGTAATTAAATAACAAAATATTCTTCTTAATTTCTTAATGATTTGTTCTAATGAATTAAATGTCACAAACTATCAATTTTCTTTCCTTTAATGAGAATCGTTTACACTAAGAAAAATTTATTAGTAGTTGCTACTGTATTTTATATTAACTCGGGGATATGTATGCATTTATAGTATTTTTTAAGATATGATACAGTAAACATTATGAAATTCATTTTAAAAAAATATTTAGATAAAATGTTCTTATCAAGAAATAGAACCCAATACCCAGTCACGCCCTCTGCCGTTGATCTTCGTCACTACCGGAAAAAATATTGGCTTCCGTCAAACTTTAGTGTGAATCTGAAAGAGAGCGTGGCCTAAATTTTTCCAGTTACGTTTACTTATGAAGTAGGACCTATATTTTTAAGCAACGCCGTAAAGTAGTGGTAAAGATCTTCTATTCCCACGGCACATTTTTTACTAACATTTATTTCCAATACTATATATTGTTATAAGGGATATTATAAATTGACACATATGCCAGGGTTACTATAAAATATAGTAACAACTACTAATAAATTTCTCACAATGTAAATAATCAAAGTTATTACGTTCTTAATTTCTTTTACTCGATATGAGAATTTATAATTCAACTAGTAATTTTATTTTATTATTAAAAAAACTTGAAGTGTTTTTCGTTCTTCTTCTTTTATTTGTCCAAAAAAGTAGAAAAATTAATGATTAATTATTTTTCTCTATCAATCGAAAATAATGTTATGGGTTGAATGTTAAAAATCATGTTTAACGCCGTAAGAAAAGCATTAATGCATGCAAATTTTGCGTGCGGATATTCGATCTGGATGATATAATTAGGTCACCCTTCTCTTTCGTATATTTCTTTACGAACGGAGAGTGCACTTCGTAATCGCGAATTACTGTCGAAAGAATTAAACGTCAGCATGGATTCATCCACTTTTGCCAGTCATATCTCATGTCGACTGCACTAAATGTCCGAGTTAAATGTTCCAAACGATTCCCGATTGGAAAGGTGTCGTCGTTTAGTATATCCAGGGGCTAGGGTAATTAATTATGTTAATTAAATAAACAGACGTATTAATATACCTTCGTATGTTTTGTGCTGATATTAAAAGTTCATTTTATGGTTTTTAGTTGGAATAGCATATGATAAACATTCTTATTTATTTAATTGTGCAATTTTTCATTGCTATTATTAATTTTATTTCTGAGCATTGCAGTTTACAGATATTAATAAATGCAGTAGAAATAATTTCCACGTTTTTATGCATATGAACCATAAAAAGGTTTACAGTATCATACTCCATCAATCTAACGTGTACTACTTGCAAAATAATTAACTTACATATTAATTCAAAATTCTGTTCTTAAAAATAAAAAAGAACATGATTTTTTTTAAAGTTAAACAACACGAAATTTAAAGTATAGATTGCGAAATATGAATCATTTAAATTATAGATTGCAAAATATTAATAATTTATTAATAATACAATTCACTTATATCTTGTAAAGTAATCATTTATTATACTTAAAATATTTTAATGTAATATTTAAGATTAAAAATGTTATTATAATTTATAACAATTTTATTTACGTCTATAAACAAGATAATTTCAAATATAATGCAGAGAAAACAGAGCAATAGCTTTTAAGGGAAAAAATACGAAATAATTACAAACAATTTATTATGTTCATAAACAAAGAAATACATAGTTTTTTTCCATGTATAGAACAAGCATTTTATTATCCTCGTCACTATCTGAGTCTCAAATCTTTAAATAAATTGAGCCATATTAAAACTGTGCATTGTAATGTAAAAATTTAATTTCACACACTTAATGCTTTTTTCCCTCCCACGTCACACTTTAAGGTTTTATTCTTAATAAAAAAAAAGAACGTCGCAAATCTTTTGGCGAGATGAATGTAGTCCAGTCAATGCACGTGGAAAATCCATTTAATATTGTGACAAGCAGAACTTTTTTAATAGTAAAAGTTGTCTTGTCACTCGCGATCAAAGAGTTTGATAAAAATAACTGTAAGCATTTAAGCACGTTAATAGCGCATGTACACATAAAAACGTTATAAAAATGACTAGCTTTAACATTATATTTAATCATTAATTTGCTAAGTGAGTACAAATGTTAATTAAAATATTTACGGATGATTGTATTACACAAGTTATATATCACATAAAAAATAACAAAATAGAAAAATACAATCTTGTAAGTTAACGGGATCTTTCATAGGTCATTTTTTAAAATACAAAAAAAAAGAAAAGATCGTTTTGTCACCTCGATAAATATACATTCGACAATACAATTTCCGTAAATTTTCGTCATATACATTTCATTAATGCAGCATGACAATTTATATTCCATCTAAATCGACCCTCGACACAGTTAAAAATGTCGGCAGTTTGTTGCCCTTGAAGCTTTTCATATTTTAAAGCATCAATTCGTCGACGTCGAAACTCCTGCGTCGACGAACAAGTGATTTTCAGGTGGTCTGACCTAAATTACAGGAGTTTTAGAATTTTTATGTCGATCAACGACCGTCAAGGTAAAATTTGGAACGGCTCTTGACCTGCGTTAAATCCATAATCTTTATATTTTCCCGAACCGTCAAAGCAATAAATGATGCATAGTTGGGCCCTCGGCCTCTCTTTTCTATACATCTAAAGCGTCATTAAATTTTATACGGGGAAATTATTCATCAATTTCAATTTTTACTCGTTTAGCATTTTACAATTAACTGAAATAAATTTGATAATTATTTAAACCTTATTTTAATTTTAATTATGTTTATTTAACAAGTATTTGTTTTAAAAGTTTACCAACATACTTATCAAATTTACAAATCTTTTTCATAATTGCAAATAAAATACGATTTGTTTTTAAATTTTTTGTATAAGCCTTGTATTTGGAATTTTTCAATCAACCATTCAGTAGAATTAAAAATATATTTTCTTTTTCGACTTTTGTTAGTAAAAAACTCTGAACGTTTATGATTTACAACGATTATTATAATGAAGCTTGAAAAAGCTATTTGTATTTTAATGGCCAAGTTTTACAAAACGCAACAGCTGCAAAATGAAAAATGTAACGTTTTTTCCATTTAAATTCTTAAAACCGGAAAATCAAGCAACGATTTCTAACTGTTTATTGTAATCTGAGAACTTTCAAGAACTGAAATTATTAATGTTTGTTTTCTTTATTCGATAATTTTCAACGGTATTCTATAAATTTATTTTCTGTAATTTATTAATTGAAGTATGTTCAAATTACAAACAATAACAAGAAACTGTAATGAATATATTATAATTAAATGTATTTTAATGGTGCTAAATTAAACTCAACGTTCACATTAATGAATATTCAACGAAGGCAAATAAAAAATAATGTATTGAGAAAACGGGAGAAATTATTATTAACATGTCGAAAAACCTACTTTAAATATATGTTAAATGTTCATCTGCTAATTAAAATTAATTTATTTGCACGTATAATAATGTTCATAGTTTAATTTAATATAAATTTAATTTATTTTTATTTTTAATTTTTATTAAAGCTGATTTATGTTAAATGAATATTTAAAATACCGTTGAAACTTTACTGTACTTTAGTATATTTCTATGATAAAAAGAATATTTTTACTTATCCAGTATTTTTAGTGTTTGAGTAAATAATTATTATTACTTGTTGTGAAAATATATTTGTAAAGCAATAATAAAGCTTCTAACATTCTAATAATTTAAAAAATTAATAATTTATAACAAACATTCTACATGCCAAAAAAACATCATTGACTGATGTACTAACCAAAAATTAAGATACGCTGATCCACAGCTTTCTTCAAATTACTTACTTATATATGGAAAGTACTAAAAAGAAATGAGAATGTTTGGTTAGTACGCTAAACAGCAATCGGTGATGTCTTCTATTTTCCGTATAGAGATAATTCTTCATTGGTGAATATTTTAGACAAAAATAACTCTTATCACTGTTTTATTTCGAATAATAAATCACTAATTAAGATAAACAATTCTTTATCTTTCCTTCTTCCAAGAAAAAATATCTTAAAAAATAAAAGTTAAAGCCAACTAAACCTAAAAAGAAACTTTGCAAACAAGACAAATGCCACTTTAATCCATTATATTTCATCAGCTTTATAGCATAATTTGAACACAAAAATATCATCGATCGTAAATAAAATATAGTAAAATATTAAAACAAAATTTGAAACTATTCTTAACAACAACAAAATTTGGAATGTTATTATGTATAGAACAAGTAAATAAAAATAATTGAATAATTTGAAAAATATGACAATTCGAAGTCAAGAACTACAATTCATTTTTGCAGAAATAATTTAATATCGAAGGCAAGAATAGAACAAGTGACCGCAAATGCACGATTTGAACATTCGTCTTACAAAATATAACATCGCGCGCATTTTTTTATTTTCATGATTCGTGTCAAAAGAAGTTTATAGTCGCTTCAGCCATAGAAATGCACATTTATATACATACACCAGTAAAAGTATACATATGTATATTCACTCTTTTATTTATACTTTTATATGTTCATATTAATTCTGAGCATATCCAAACGGAACACTCCGGTAATATAATGAGCACGTCGAATTAAGCGTGACAAATTTATATAACTCCGAGCACACCGTTTACATATTTATTCCCATAGATCTCAAAGATCTCATGAGAAGTTAAATTTGTTAAAATGCTTTGCGAGTTTGCTTTAACGTCGACAATCTACGAACACCAACGAATGCGATTATGCAATTCCGATTAACAGAAGAACAAGAAATGGTTCGCGGTTCTTTCGTGTCAATTCTTGTAACCTTTCGGGTACTTCTTAAATGATAATAAAAACACGTATAATCATATATTAATCTATTATTCTAATAAATATAAAGTAAGCTACAAATCAAACGATCGGTGCCAGTAATTCGGTGAAAGTAATAAATAAACACGTATCCTGATTGCTGTGGTTCGCACCCCTTTAATTAAATCAAGTTTTTGAATTGCAATGAAAATTTGTACACCATATGGTCATAAATCTCCGAGACATTAAAAAAAGATCAACAAATATATTGCGATTGAAAACAGGTGCGATTCATATTGTCGATCGATATAATCAAATTCCTCGGAAAGTTTCTTTTTTATTTTTACGTTTATTTGTCAGTTTAATTATTGTTGATTATCCATCGTGAAGCTCGTTCTATCAAGAAAAGAGACATTGCTTGTCGTTGATAGGCGATTATAATTTGACGTCAGTTTTTAGAGTTAGAGTTGCGATTTAGACACGAGAGGGTATAGTAACGGGACGGATGCTTTGAGGGATCCCTCTAAGAGAGCATCTTTTCTTCTGGGATAGTAGGGCTCGTTGCAGAGGGCGTTGCAGATGCGCGATGTGATTCTAACTCTCGAACAGCCTCATCAAAGCTTTGTGTTGAGTTCGATCGGGACGGAACAACTTTTGTCTGAAAATTAGAAATTAAATATAATACGATATTAAAATTTAGCTTGTCTCATCAAAATATATACTTGTCTCAATTTTTTTATTTTTAATCTAAATTTAATGAATTTTCTATACACGGAGATAGGCTAAGAAAAATTATAACTAAGTTTTTTATTATTTTTTCATAGAAGTACACAAACAGAGACGATTACCTTAACATTTTCATAGGCTGATCCAACTTTTTCCTCCAAGGAACGGAAACTATCAGAATTTCGCATTTGTCCCAACTTCATTTGGAGACCACTGCCAAAACCTCCTAGAATGCTTGTTGTCTTTTCAGCTGTTGTTTTAAAAACTGATTCGGTCTTTTGAAATCTAAATTGATAAAAATGAAAAAGAAATTAATATTAACAGTTTGCTTAGAAGTGTTATGTTTGGCTTTAATGGAAACGATTATTTCCATAAAGAAGAAAAATTTTATTCAAACTTTTTAAAAGCGGAAACAAAAATTAAAGTCGCAAGGCCAACTTCTATCTTTCATTTTCAAATTCTAAACTACTCCTGTGTTATAGCAACAAATAAACAGACACTAAAACAACACGAAAACCACGCCGATTTTTGTGTCGACTTCGTGGACGATCCGTGGTGCATTTAATTATCGTCACGTAAACATAAACAACGTGCCTTTGTGGATACTTACAAACTATTTTCGGAGACTGTCCTGGTGAACTGACCGATTTTCTCGCCAACATTTTGATAACTGTCCATCCAAAATTCAGACAAAATAAACAGTGTACTCTACTACTAATAGTGTCAAGTAATAATTGTATAAAAGAAAAGAAAAGAAAAAATATCTAACAAAACAAATAAGAAAATTTAATATACAAAAATACTTTGTTTCATAGTTAAATAGACAATTAGATTAAAAATTGTGTATGTGTCTGCAACATTCATTAGAACTATCGCAGCAACTTTTTTATTTACTATTTTTGTCTTAACATATATGTGTGTAAATTCAATTAAGATCAATTAATCATGTTAAATTAAAATTTTGATGCTTAATAACAATTCATAAACTATATAATCTATTTTACTCTTATAAGAGGAACAATTTAAAAGTGTAAAGGAGCAATTATTATCTGAACAATAATTAACTCGGTATGAATTGTTAATAATCTCTTGTTAACCCTTGCAATTATTAAACAATTAAACAATTCTTCATAAATTGTATTAATTAAAATTGTTTAATAACGTTTTCAACTGAATATTTTTGTTTTCAAACATTTTCCCTTGGTTATATTAATGTTAAACTCAAAATAAAGTTAATTTAAGATACTGTTCCCGCTTTATCATTTTGTACTTTGTGTGTGAAAAAGTTGTACATTAAAAAATACATGCGACGAATGACATGCATAGTGCAGAGTAAATAACAAGGATTTGGTGTACGTACACTTGACTTTCTTTGACATTCCGGATACCCTGATTCACGTCGTCGCTCAATTCCTTCCACACACTGATACCGAGTTTGCGTTTCAATTCCTGCGAGACTCTAACTTTATTCGCCAAAACGTGCCTCAGTGTTTGAATTTCTTCTTCAACCTTAGAACACAATATCATATTGACAAATTTTTAATCATGTTGGCGAAGTACAGTTTGATATTAATGAAAAGTTTTACATCTTTTCATTCAAAGTTGGCATTACTTTGTTTGAATTTTAAGATCAAAGTCAAATTGTTTACTTTGTACGTATTAAAACAAAGTAACAATCTCATTTAAGTAATTAAAATGGATTGCAAAAAAATACAAAGAATATGTCTGTACATATTTGTTTAAAATTTATTTCTAAATTAAAAATTTGTTATATTTTGTTCTTTTTATACATTTTACGTTATAAATGTAAAATTTGAATAATATTTGATCTACAATCTCTAATATCTAATAGTGGTTAATGTATAATTATAAACCTTGGCCAATTCTGCTCTCCACTCGTCTTTTTGTCTCTCCTGTTCTTCAACCGACAAACCCTGCAATTCGCTTACAATACTATCTGACGGAGATAAGGAACCTCCTGTATGAAGTGATGCATCCTCAGCTGTAAAATAAAAGAAAACATTAATACGCAATTTCGAAACTCGCGTTTTATTATATTTACATTTATTAATGTAAATACCATGCCTTAATTTTATATTAAAATTAGCCCATTGCTTACAACAAATTACCTTTCCTCCTTCTAACAAATCTTAAAATTTTCTCATAATTTCCCGTAACCCCTAGTCTTTCCAAAATCGGTCTAATTCTTCTCAAAATTCTCTCCTTCCTTTTTTCGCCAATTTTTTGCTGCTCAGTCTCCTCGCTTTGCGAGCCATCTACCTTCACATCAGTCTCAGACCTCTCGTCTTCGCAAATGACCAGAATCTCGTCAATGTCCTCGTTCACATCTTTCCAGCAATGCACGACGATTTTGCCGTCATTTTCCCCTTCATTAACCTCATCAAAGCTCGGGGTCACGGCAAAGGTTGAGTAGTAAGCATCTTCCTCGTATTCTAACGATTCAAATTCTCCCGCCAAATCGTCCAAACTCGGCGGCCCTTGTATGTTCGACATTTGTTGCTTCGTCACGCTTTCACACCCCTTCTGCTCGTTCGATTCGTCGCGCATGATTTAAAGGTTTTATAGTCTTTTGGTTGCTTTTATCACCAGAACTATTCATTGATCATAAAATATCAATTTTGTTAAAAAAAGACCCAGCTATTTCTCTTTAATTAAAAACATGTATAATCCTTGAGAAAAGGAATAAGAGCTTTAAATTGCCAGCTGATGGCGCTGCTGTTTTAACAAATATTTAAAAACAGTTCCACCAATTTCTTATCTTTTCATTTTTGAATTATTAATTTCCTCATAATGTACATTTTTTTAAATAAATTTCCAATTTCAGGGAGATTACACCTGTGCATTATCATAAAGTTCCAGTACTTAAAACAGAAAGTCAGTCGTAAATAGTAAATCAGATTATTTACTGTAAAATGATCGTGCTATTAACGCGACAATTTGCACCGGTAATGTTATGTCTGATGAGTGACGTTAGAGGACGTAATAATTAGGGATGCCACAATTGTATGCAATTAACGAGCATGATACGGTTCTCCAAAATAGCAAGTGTCTACTGTACGTGTGTACAGTTTTGCCTATGGTTCGGCGACCTAATCCGCGCTTTCTTTCTCTTTTTATTGCTCGCCTTAGTCAGCACGGTGAAATGGTTCAATACGATCGGGCCTCGATGGGCTTTGTTCAGCACTTACAAATAAGTGCGGCTCATGCCAAGCGAGCATAATTGCTTTTGGTAGGGGAAAAAAAAATAAATAAATTTTTTGCGACGAAGTAAAAGTTCCGTGTCTTTCCGCAAACAATAGCTCTGCTCGTAATTGCAGACATTTTGTTGCGGGTCGATATGTAAATTACCGTTTATAAAATTAGCTTTACCGTACATTTATATTAATATATTGATTAGGTATAAAAATGTGTGTCTTTCTCTTTCTGTCGCACGAGAGGAAGAAAATTATACGTACTTTTCGCAGTCATAAAACTGCGTTATAACAATGACAACACTTTTCCTCAATTCTATATACAATGTACTTCTTTCATAACACTTTAAAGTTAACAAACCAATACTAAGTTAGGTAAAAGTTTCACCTTTTACTTCACCGATTGATCCGGTAGAATATGAAGAATCATTTTACGTTCCCAAAAACTATCGACGGTTATTTAACTGTAACTTTCTATCGTGAAAAACAAAACCAAAAAAAAAGCAAATAGTTTTTAAAGTAAAATATCCGGGATCTGATTGAAATTTAAGGTCAGTCGCTAAGTTCACCAAAAAGGTCAAGTTACTTGGTCCCAGGTGCAATCTCCCGTCTTTGTTTACCGAGCCAAGGTTTGGGGGTTTGTTTTCGTACGGACTACATGGCGAATACAAAATTTTCGTCACAAAATTCGTCTGATGTCCTGGCGATTGTAGCGTATAACCGCACAACTTCCGGTTGATGCTCGTCACAAACAAGTACGACTGCCGTTGAGCACGAAATCGCTGGAAAAACGTTGGTCGCGTGCTCGCGAACTGGCCGATTTTCCGATGACGAAAGGTAGTCGGTGATGTCGAGTGGAATCGGCGGTACTGCTTCTTGGTGTCGGCCGACGATGGCGCGACTTTCGTCCTGCCACGTAAGAGTACAGGTGGGAGACCAGCTGAGCGAAAAAAAGACGTCAAAGGAAGGGAGTTGTGAGTTCGAACTCTTTCTTCGCCTGTTGTACTGAAGTGGGGGATCGCGGACCCCAATATAACATGTGAAAAAAATGGATTATGAATTTTTGTGAACATAATTGAGATATGACAATTACGATGAAAAAGTAGCCTTTTTCAACTTAGTATACAACAAAAATTGTATACATTTTTTTACTATTTTTTTAATGGTTTCGTAGTCAATAAATTTAAGTATGTTCGTTGGAATTGATATTTTTTGTATGAGAATAAAGTTTTTAAATATTCAAAATAACAGCCCCTTTGTAGGATTGATGACATTTTTATGAAACATTTTCAAAATGTAAATACTGAATTTGAACAAATTTTTGTTTTGTTTTTCTATTAAGCATTTTTTGCTGGTTTTTCATTAATAGTATTGCATTGTTGTTTTTATACTCTATTAGTAGAGAAAGTGAATTTACGGTTGCGTAAAAGATTATTAGAATTTAACTTTAGTTTTTAGATCAGTATAAGCACGTTTTATTGATTTCTTTGTTTTTCAATAATTATGAACTGAGATTAATATTAATGTTCTTTGAAAAGTATTGCAACTATGATGATCCTATTAATAATTATACTGATTAGATTGCAACTTGTATGATTAATGATTTAATTAAAGTTATAGTTTAATTGAAACTGCCTTATTGCAGTGTCAGTTAATCCATTGAAAGTCATATGTATAATGACTGTAACAATATGGGAAGTTCTTTTCGATTTAGATTTTGGTATCACCCCTTAATAATGCAGAGTTTCCCTAACTTCTGTAACGTAATTATTAAATAGGGGTTATAACTATGTATGTCAATATATCTAATGAATAGTAAATATCACGTTTATGGAAATTTTGAGAATTGAATGACATATTTTTAGAGAAATAAAAACTTAATGTCACTTTCTATTGTATTTTTAAAGTTATAATATATTGTAAAATTGAATATTTTAATACTTATTTAATTGATGAATAATATTTTTTATAATTATATACATAATCTTTAATAATATTAGTTTTATTTTAATAAATAAATTATAATACATATTTGAGTTAACAATTAAATCTGAAAAATTACTTTATTACTTGAATAATACTTCAATAATTTTACAAATTATATTTGATATTCCATTTTTATATCTTATTAAAAGATTACAATTTCAATAAAATAATTTATTGTTATTAAAACTTACATGCAAAAAATATATGACATAATATTTTAACTGTATTTTAATTTAGAAATTAAAATATGAAAATACAGGTTGTGTACAGTGCTAATTGTAGTAATAGACACTTATATGCAAACAAGTTTTGTAATAATATATGCCTACAAAACGTAACTGATATTTAATGTAAGAAATGCTTGCACAAAAGACATTTTAAATACTGTGGAAATCATACTTATATATCATGTCTTACTAATGTCAATGACATCTAGAAATAAATTCATTTTTCACTTAATTATACAAAAAAGAAAAAAAGTAAACTCTGTATTCTATTTT
The DNA here is from genome assembly GCA_022817305.1 of Leptoteleia sp. ZL-2020. Taxonomy (NCBI): domain Eukaryota; kingdom Metazoa; phylum Arthropoda; class Insecta; order Hymenoptera; family Scelionidae; genus Leptoteleia; species Leptoteleia sp. ZL-2020. The sequence continues at coordinate 20,778 of JABFPN010001022.1, forward strand.
TATAGTAATAACTATATTATGATAATTGTATTATGATTATATAAGTTTAAATGATTTAAGTATCACTGAATAAAGAAAATATTTATTAATAAAACAATAAGATTGTTTTATTACAAAATATTTAATAAACAATTCCTACCTCTTTTGTAATTATGTATTTGAACATAATACTGAATTATGTCAAATATGCTTTTGAGAAGTAACCAGCGATTGATTAAACTGACAATAGTCATGGATAAAAAGTAAAAACCAGCAAAAAATGATGAATTAGAAACACTTTTTTTTACTGAAACCTTGTGAGTCACTCAGTGTAAAAATGCAAATTCTGAGCTTGTTTCATCAAAAGTTTTGTCAGTCAATAATAGGAGTTAGATATGATTTCAAACTGTCAGTCTAAATAATTTATGCCAGTAAACCTTGCTTAGTACAATTCTTTTTGAAGTTCAACTTCAAGGTTGTAAATGTGATTGTTATAATTTGTTATTATTTGTTTTTATAATAAACATGTTTTTATGATATAATTTTAAGTTTATAGACTTTAATCTATTTATCATTAAGATAATAAGCAAAGATTAAAACAGCAAACAATAGATATAATAATAATAATTATAACAAATTTCTATTAAGCCATCCAGATTGTCATTTCAAATTTATATAAAGTTGATTTTATATGTCAGAACTTAAATTTACACTGTATATATAAACTACATTTTAATCCAAAAAACGATAGTAAATTAAATAGAAAGTAATGTAAATAAACTAGTGATGCATTTTTCAAATCAAAATGTAAATAAAAATAATTTAATCTAAAAAATACCACTTTTATAAAAGTATAAAAAAAAAAAACAAATAAAAGCAAACAATGAAGTGAAAAAGTATCCATTGTCTCAAATGATATTCCACTCTTAATGACAAATCCAATTATTTTAAAGGCTCCGTTCTCAAACGTCAAAAGAATGAAAACAATTGGTCGAAAGGAACGCAAAAAAACCCGTGCCGCAACATATTGTTGCACGTCACGTACACCTTATTCCCGTATAACTTCCACTTGTGCAAGATCACTGCCACGCACACATGTGTAAACAATTTCATTTACGTTTTAAACTTCAATCCGTCAACGCGAGCCCTTTAATCAAAGCATTTCCCTAAAGAGCAAGAATAATTCTAAAATGTTAGGTTAGAATCGGTCTAGATCATGATATCTGACAGTTTTTCATTCTTTGTCGATAATGCTATTAAACCGAAAAGAATGACAATAAGAGCGACCGATTATTGTTCAAATTTGTTCAACTTTGTTAAGGTTCCCTCACCTGTTGTCACGTTGCTCATTTTGGATTCGGAATGTCGTCGACTTTGCCCGGAATGTCCGCTGCTTCGATCAGAACCACGATCTTGCAACTCGTCGAACGGTTTGGTTCGCGATCGGTTTAACTCGTTAACGCTTGTTACACGCGCGTTGTGCGGTAGGTCGATGTTTGTTTGTACCGCTATTGGGTTTCGCACGTTCGCGGGAGCCAAAGATCGATGCCACCAACAGATGAACCAGTGCCAACTAAACGATTTAGCGGATTCGCTCGTCGTGCGCGGTATCAAGAATCCACGACGCGCGAAGTCGACTCCGATAAAGCGTTGAAAACGAGACGCGCGCGGCGCCTTTTAAATCAGCCAATAGGAAACGCACGCGCGATGATGCGAGTCAACGCTGAATTATTTGAATGCGAGGGATTATTCAGTCAATGGACTCTCAATCAAAATGCGAAATTAATGTATTTTATAATTAATTTTAGGCAATTCATTTATTTCAATTTAATTTAATTAATTTCTATTCAAACGTTTTTAAATTTGAAACAACTGGATTATTGTAGCTTTGCTTTCGCAATTATTTAAATTTTATTACAAATAATAAGATAAATATTATATCTAAAATAGTCGTATGACTTTTTAAATCATATCATATAGGAATATAATGAAAATAAATATAATGAAAACAAAAGTATGATTGAAAAAAGGTGAAATCAATCGCAAACTCAATTCTCCAACCCTTTTTTATTAATACATTCCTCAAATACTTATGTACAATAAGACACTATTGTTCATTTACAAAAAATGAACTTATCATTCGGAGAAATACAATGAAATGCATCTCAAACATTTCATGTTTATAATATATAAACTAATACTATTCAAGATATCAATAATAGAGTTCTCTTAACTGAATATTCTGAGAAACACAGTTCAAATCATTAATATCAAATTTAACAAACACATTAAAAGTAGTATAAAACGATTGTTTCAAAACACATTCTTTATTTCATAGTAACATTGTTAACAGAATTTTTTTATCCAGTTATATATTTAAAAATTTAAGATTCCAAATTACGCAAATCATTTAAGCAATCTTTCCATTTTTTTTATAATATATACTATTTCATGATCATACAATACACAGAACTATTTTTATACAGTGTTAAGCAATTATGATAATGATTTAAAATGTAATTAAAAAATTAAATACTTAAATTCTACACTGAGAAAAATTTATTTGGAAAAATTATTATAGTTTACAACATACAAATTTTATGGATCTGATTTGATTATATTCTACATATACAAGAAAGTATACAACAATCAGTTCGATAAAGATTGTTCGTTCAAAATTATATTAGTTTTTGCTGAAGATTTTTCTCAGTGTAATAAATTATTACAGCCACGAAACATTATTGAACTTGTCTGAATATTATAAGTTGAGTTCGTATCAAATGATTCTTGGGGGGTAGTAAAATAATGAACTTTCATTACAACAACAAAAGTAAAAAATAAAGTATACTTAATTATTAATTATCATGAGGCGGTATCTATCGGAGGTTTAAATCTAACAAAATTTTCATTTTGTTAAAAAAGATTTTCTTAATCTATCAACAACAATAATTGCACTCATTGCACATGATATAGAATCATGAATTAATTGTTCCGATCAGGAACTCATCACGAATCTCATTAATCATGTTCTTTTTCTGATGAACATTTATCTAATTTGCATATTTCTAAAACGATACACCAATGAGATGCAGCAGTAAAATAAGATATCTCAAACTATCTAATAAAATTTTCAAAACTCTATTAGAATTATCATTACAATGTCATATCAACGATCATTAAGCGAATTCGATTGTCAAAGTGTAATTAAAATTGTTTATCATATTTTTGCAACAAAATTTGAATTGTTTTGTAAGTCTGAAGTAACTGTATATTGTTAATTACAATATATTATAGCTTGTTTCTATGACTTTAAATTATTATTGGAAATTAAATAATATTTTGAAAATGAATGTATACATTGGATATTGCTATTATTTCCGTTTATAATTGAACATAAAATTATTGAAACTGATTTAATTAAGAAGATTTTTAATATAAATTTATAACAAGTTCCAAACATTATAAACGAAAGAAGTTTTTAATTTATTTTATTACGTCAGTCAATTCTTTGACATAAATCATTTTATTCGAAAAATAGTATAAATTTAGTAAAAACATGTTGAAAAATTTTTCGTCTTTATTCTTTATATATCACGTACATAAATATATATACAATCAGAAAAATTGCTTAAGACTGCGAAAATAGTTTCAAATTGCAAATTAAACCCATTTCAAGGTAGTAAAATATCAAATATCTTATCACGAATAACAATTTTATAAAGTTCATTCAGATTATATTTTCAAGAAAAATGCAAATTGTTTAACATTTAATTAATTTTATTAAAATTTAATTGACTAATGTTTGCAGGAAAATTTACTGCTCAAACGTTTGAGTCTCGTTATAATAGTTTGGAACAAGGTAAAATTGATATAAAATTGCTGACAATCTATTTAATTTTATCGAGCTATCGTCAAAATTTTAAAAATATTCAATTATGTGTAGAAAAGAAAAATGTTAATTGTTTCTCTTTTAATGATAATAGTTGTTTATTGAAATTTATCATAAATTAGTAGAAATCCTATTAAATTATTCTTTCCTTATTTTCCTGGCACAAATGTACATAAACGTTTTTTCTGATACTTTTAACCTGAACTGTAAAATAAATAACATAAAATATACAGCAGTTCTCATCGTTGAATAAATGATATGAATTTGACACCATAATTTTAATAACGTCAAGAATATCGATACTCAATCAAGAAACGTAACTTACACTCTCATTGTTTGGTTACAGTACACTCTTATTAGCATCACATTAGATCGCTTGACAATATCTGAAGCAATTGCTTTGTTGACATTACTCAGCAGTGTGTGTGTGCAAGTGTCCTTATGTCACACAAAACTACTGGATATTTGCACAGACCACTGCAATGTCATAAGACAATGCGCGAAGCATTCTACAAAATGTCAGAATTGAGGAAAACGGATTGTAAAAAATGCAAAATGCTTTCGGCCGTCTAATTTGTTTGCACCATTGATCTCTACGATGTTGTATGTATATTCACCATTTTACTATTAATACTATTATTATGCTCACTTTATTTAGCAAAGAAATATAGAAAGTCAAATAATTTGAATAATAAAATAATTCCGAAAGTTCACTTTTTATAATAAAATTGTTTTACATCAGTGGAAGTAAAATTTTACATCTACGTCGGATCAACTATTAAAAAGTCAAAAACCCTGATGTAATGAAATTAAAAAAATTGTCAGACCTGGTCACGTTCGTTACACCCGATCAAATTTAATCTTTTTTTCTATTAATCTACCATAGCAGCATAGAATATTTTTTAACACATTTTAAGGACATTTTAAAAAGACCAGAGAAATATTCTAGTGTCCAATTTTAGAAATATTCTTAGTATACAATTGGGAGATTAATTTTTTTAATGTCCCGAAAATGTACCATAAATACTTCTGAGATAGGATATAGGAATATTTTTGAACAATACTTTTGGGATATCTTTAAATATTCTTTGCTTCTAAGGTAATTTGACGTTGAATAATTCTTAATAATTAATTTGAGTATATCCTAGTAACATAAGATATTCTACAGATATCCCAAAGATATCTCCGATAACATTAAGATATAAGGATATATATCATCAGAAAAATTATTCAGTTAATTGTCCAAAGTCATTTCATAAACGTACTTATGATAAAATATGAAATAAATGCTAAAATAATATTAATCTAAATGAATAAATTTAACATTTGTTTCATATTTTATCCTAAGTATGTTTATAAATTGTCTTCTGGAGTTCAACTCCAACTTGTTATTGCAAAATCAAATCATTCATTTTTCTGTATATATTATTTGACAAAAAGGTATTATTAGGGTATCTCTAGAATATTTCAGATATCGCGATATACTAATGATATCGTGGACATTACGATATCTAAAAAGGATATGTTACTAGGAGTATGGATATCATATGTTATATGGTCAAGATATAAAGTAGAATTATAATCATTATTATATAATAGTCTTTAACCAACACCTAGAAATCAAACCACAGTTTAACATGTTTTTAATATCAGTTTTCGCTTGTTTACTTTGTACTTTTTTTTCCTTTAATCAGACACAAACTATTTAAGGTAGACAATAATTGATTCATGTCTTTCTACGCAGCATTGGAAAAGTACATCTCATAATGGAGTGTACTCGTAATTTGTTGATATTGGTAACACGGAATATAAATATTTTGAATCATGAATTTGTAATTTCATTGATTAATATTTTGTTTGCGTGTTTGTTCCGTGGAGCGTAGACGTTGTAAGTTTGTCAATGATTTTTGTTATGTATATAATATACCTTATATAAATAAATCTTACACGTAAATAAAATTCCGAACGAAACCATGTTAAATCGGTGGCCGGCAATTAGAAGAGTACTACCACGAGTCAAATACAATTGCTTTTTTTTCCCCCCCAAAAAACGGTTTGTTTACAAATAGATTGTTATCACCGACGCAAAATGTACTCTCCCGTCGAACCAGAGAGGCAGTTCAAATTCACTTATTTTACAAATGTATACGCCATCAATTCCATAATCAGGGTTTCAAAGCAACCCCAGGAAAAGGCCCTGGCAGAAGGCTCCGAACCTCTGATTATACACAAAATCATTATCAATGCAAATGATAAATTTGGATAAAAAACAGCGTAAACCCCTTTGCGGCAGTTAGACCAGATTTACGCTATTGTTTTATCGAACTTGTTCGAAATGTACAATATTTAGTGTAGAAACCGTTTATTTTTATAATGTTTGTTTGTTTATACAATTTTACAATTCATCAACATACACTTAAAGTAGATTACACAATAATTGTGATATGCCTAAATAGTCAAACGTGTAGTTAGCTATTCAATTAGTTGTTACTCGTTACAATTGCATGCTTGTTCGTTACACTTTAGTCTACAAGTTTGGAATGTAACGCCACTTGACTCCTGAAAGTACGATTCTCAATGTTCGAAATCGTAATCAATTTCAATCCTCTTTTTTTTTGTCGACCAACTCCTTTGGCCGTTCAAAAATATGTCGTCTAGATTAAGCCTTTTTGCAAATTGCAATTTTATTTCTTCTCTTGTTATTTAATAAAATTAAAACATTAAATGACAAATTAAGTAACACAAAGATAACACGTTTTCATTTTATATGTCTCTTTTTTTATATTTTGGAATTACTCTGAAATCTCGTTGCTTAAGTATGTACATCATACAATACGTAGACTATGCTAAAAAAAGCCGCGCGCACCAGGCGCAGTATTATTTCGACCATTGCCTTATAAAAATAGTGCTGGGATTTAATAAATAATTGTATTTGTTTTAGGTACTTGTTCATAACTGTTTTGGATTGGCGGTTGCTCGTCGCGCAAAGTGTCGTGACAGTACTACGGTGCACTCCTGATTTTACCTTTCGTGAGTATTTCCCATCATATATTTCATTTATCTAAGAGATTACTCTGACTTAGGCTGATACTTGCCATCTCTTTCACTACAATTCGCGAGATCATACCGGCAATTTCATGCGGAAAGAGATGAGAAGAAAGCCAGAGTAACCAGATTATGTGTAGTTTATCCCTCGCGAAATAAAGTTCCTGAATTTTTCGATGAAGGTGCCCTAAAAAGATGTCCCAAATCGTTACAATATTCATTAGACTTCTCATAAAGATATTTTAATATCTTGACCTTTCAAAAATATAACATCTAACTACCGGTAGCTGCGTCTTCCGGTGTTTTTTAATTAAATACCCGAGAATAATGTGTGCTGCGAATAAAGTGCAGAAAGGAAAACCCTGTTGGGTTAAAAGATGATTATCGAGGGATCTTTTTAAGTTTTATCATTGAATTTTCATGGACGCTTCTTTGATTGGTACACGAGGCCATTTCAGCAAGAAAAATCAGATTAAAATATGTCTTCGATATCGCCGTAAGAACGATCCCAGTATCCTCCGGTATAGAGCCAATCGTCCTGACCGGTGTAGGGATTTGTAGTATTTTGGTACCATCTGAAATTTTAAAGTACAAAGTAAATAAATATTTATATTAATTTGCATGAAAATGAAGTATTCTGTTCTGAGTTTCTGTCAGTAAACTATCTGTAAATTTTCATATCTTAACAATATTTCACAAATAACTTCATTTATATCCACTTTATTGATTTATTTCTCAAAACTATTCAGATTGTTGAATTATTTCTCACCAAATATTCTCAATTCATGCCAGATTGATTTTTTCTACGCAAGCATTTTATAACGAACTATTTTATAGTTGAGGCATCGAAGGCACAATTATTATGACCTTGCAAAGTGGCATTAGTGGTTTGTACAAGATGATGGAAATAATATCATTTATCGTTTATTATAGAATGTATTGTAGAATGATGTTGTGTTACCATTTAACGATGTTAAACAACCTTTTTGTACAGTGATATTAAAACTTGAAACGTTCCATCGAAGCAAAAGACAGTAACTTTGAAAGTATTTTAATGCAATATACCCTAAGATAATGCAGTCTTTCAATCTTACTTACTCAATTAATGTTAGTAAAACACATTTCCAAGATAACACGTGGCAATTATTTATCAACTTGTGCATGTATTTAACAAAATTTAATGTTAATTTTGTTATCAAATTAAATTTAAATTACTTACTAAATTATTAAAGATTTTTTTACAAATATTATTGACTAATGAAATATTTGTTTCCGTAATCCTATCATTCCAAGTAAGCTAACACATAATTGAAAACTAAGAAAAGAAAGAAATTATACATCACTGAAAGATAAATGTGATCGTATATGTTCATATATATAAGAACAAACATATGTATAAACCACTTAAGCTGTTTTGTACGGAAGAGATATTAAAGACCTAATTACATTTCAATAATAATCTACACAATTATGTTTTCGATTACTTTAACAAAAAATGATTATCAGAAAATTAAATTTTATATTTACTGTTAATATTATTTTTAAACAGTAATAAACTGATATGTGAAAAATAACAGGACATAATTAAACTTATCATGTTCTATTTCTTAATTAAACTTATCATGTTCCCTGATAAAAATAACATTAAATATAAATTAGAAATAGAAAAATGACCTTGGGGTCCATTCGCCGGTCTTTTTATGTTTCCTCGCTTTGCGATTGTCCCGTTGCTTTTCTTCTAACCTCGTCTTCTCTGCAGCTGCGCCATCTTGATCTCCCATTTCCAATCTCCTAATATCCGGTCTTAAACGTGAGTCTGTTGGACACAAAACACCACCCATGCCTTCTTCCATCTCGTTCAGAGACATCGCAAATTCAGTAAACTGGTAGAACTGCAAGCAGGTCGACATTAGTTTCCTCTTTTCTCTTTCTTTCTTTCTTTCTTATTTTTTTTTTTTTTTGCTTTTAAATCTTTTATGTTACTTTTGCCCGAGTGAAGGCAGCTAAATAGACCGAATGAAATTAAAAATGTTTTTCCAAAAAAATCTATTACGCGACATTGAATTCTGTGTTTACTTTAAATGAGATATTTTCGCCGAGCAATTACTGGGCTAAATTTTGTTATCAAGACGTATTAAGTCCTCCAAAAAAAGTAGTTTCATTTTAAGTTCACCAACAGTAGTAATGAAGGACATATCACAATTTTGTGCAAACAATGTTGGATAGAGAATAAATAATAATTCTGAATGTTACCAGAATAAATTTACAGATAATAACTTAACTAATAATTATTAAATCATAAATATATATTATGATATTCAAAGACATTTTTTTAACTGTACATGATTAAACGAAATTTTTATTCATAGAAATTAGTTCACATCAAAAATTGAGCGTTATAAATAAAGGTTCAGGTATCATAAGATAACATCACTTGGCCACCGAATCAATAGCTTTGCTCAAAGTGGCTATCTCACACATGCTACGACATTATTCTCGCAGCTTTTGTCAACTTTGCAACAATGTATCTTTTATCTAGCGTCTTTCATAAGTTAACACCGGCGTTGCAATTATTTCACCTCATTTCACTAACATGGCGACTAGCATTCCCCAATAAAACAGGGTTTGAATATTTTGCCATTGCATATATCCAACTGATTTTATTATTTACGTAATTGTTAGAAATAAAGTAAACTTTCATTTATTATACATGAATATATTGACATATTTATTAATCAGTTAAAAAAAAATTAATAAAATAAACCGACACTGTATTTTAACTCACAACGTGAACGAAGAATCAGTGTTGAATACAATGGATATTTTGGTGGAATAGATGGAACATTTATAATGTCATATTAATTTATAGTTGGAAAATATTTATTGTTTCTCTTTTATTTTATTAAGCGTCCGGTATTGATTCAACGTTGAATCAACGTATCTAAAAGCTTCAATGATTTCATTTTAAAATAACACATGATATAAAGTATTAGATATTTTTTGCATTTCACTCACGTCAGCGCTATTGGAGGGTCTTGCCGCAACTTCCCAAAGTGTCGTTGAGCCGGGAACTTCGTCCACGGTCGGAGTGTCGTCGTCCGGTGCTGACGGCTCGTCAATAGCGTCCTGAAATCAAAATGTTTTATTTGTTAAAAAGTCCATTTTTCCTTTTACCCTTTAACTGAGTAAGAGGAAATATTTGTATACTTTTTACAATAAAATAACTTTTAATATTAGTAGGAATACTATTTTATAACACTATTAATGTTTTTATTTTAACGTCGAAAGTAAAAATGTCAGTAAAAAATGGAAACTGATGTGAATGTGATGTTTTATAAGTTTAATTAATAGATTGCATTGAAAATTGTCGAATTAAATAATTATACTCTGAATGGAGATAAATAGATTAATAAATTAGTAATCTCGATTATATAATCTTGATTGCAAATGAAGCGAACAATTTGTCTATCTATTAATACGGCAGAGATAGTTGCACTGGACTAATTTGTACCTCAATTTACAAATTACATAATTTATAATCCCAGATTGTCTAATTTGCAATTTGTACTTCAGCAATCTATTTCCCTCGTCGTATATACACATTCAGAAATAAATTCCATTACAGTGAATATAATTTTTTAATAACGGAAATTTTCAGCCCAATCTTTTGTTTATGTATCAAAGTCGAACCATTTTATTAACATAACATAAAAAACTCGAAATTATTTTAAAAAAGGGCACTCTTCAAAGAGATTAATCAAATTTATTGATTTCGACACATTTTTTTTCTCTCACTTCACAACGACTTCCATCGATTGAGGTCAAGTTTCGTGAACAAAGTCAAAGTTGAAACCATCTAAAATGTTCTTTGAGAACTTATGTTTGTAGGCATTGAGACTGATTACTATATCGATTAAGTCGCTCGTTACTAACTTGATGCGACGGCTTGAATGCCCCGACTTTCAAACTGTGGAGCTTCGCCAATACTTTTTTATGCCCCGGACTCCCCTGTGGACTTTTGGATTCACGTTTTATTCTCTCCAAAGTATCCTCGTACAGAGATGGCTCGCAAGCTCGGAGACGTTCCGTCCATTTTCCATAAAGGAATACCAATTTTCTTTTACTGAAAACGATTAATAACTCAATTATAAATTTATAATTAAACGAGTCACAATTATAATGGTATCGCCATAACTGAAATATAATTAAACGCTGCATGAGAAAAGAAATAAAAGGAAGCATTTTGATGGAAGTGTATTTTTAATTTCATCCGAATAATCGATACCTATATTGGAACAAAGAAAAGTAATGTTATTTTATTATAATCTACTTCAGTAGCTTACAAAGTTAATCGTCGTGATTCTTCGATAAAACTATAATAAAAGTAAATATTTTTTGTGGTATTTATTTTAAAACATTGGCAACAACCCCCAGAGAAATACGAGCGGAAAAAGTACACGGAGAAAAATAAGTCCAATAAATTTTGATTGACTTAAGTAGAATGTTGGTTATTTTAACTGACAATCGGGTTACTAAGACTAACATTTTATAATTATCACGATAGTTATCTTTGAGGGTATTTAATAAAGTTTCTGATTCGAAATACTCATAATCTGAAAACAAGTACCTATATTTGAACTATAAAACATTTTTAATAAAAACTCGTTTAAATATTTTGTCTATTTTATTATTTGAGAATAAATAAGTAAAAGAACTATATTTATCATCGAGACAAATATCGTGATTAATTTTTTTGTTACATATTCTAATATTTTAATTTCTTTGATCTTCTTCTTTCATATGAAAGTTAACTTACTCTGAGTCAGTAATAAAACCTTCAACTCTGTGAAGATCCTTGTTATTCCATCCAGCACTTTTGAAAGACAGAACTGCTTTTAAGTCGGCACCGCCGTGTTGCTTGATTTCCAAAGCCCCCAACTGTTCCATCCAAAGTTGACCTACCAATACGTTGTGTAGAATACAATTGACATTTTGCCAAGTGTAAGCTTCTTTCCACCTAAGGAGTTGTACATAAAAGTAACATTACATAAAACATATTTTAGAAATATTTTTATAAGTTTTATACCGTATGTCACCTCAAAATAGTGCGATGCAAGAAGTCAGCAGTTAGCAATCGATAACTAATAACTTCATTAAAAATATAGTAATTGGCGTGTACAAAGTAAGCAAAGTAAACAGAATATAGTTAACAATAAAAGAAAATTATTCATATATAAACACTTCTTGGCTTTCGAATTAGAAATATTACTTTTGTAAAAAAAATATGTGATAATGACATCCATTTATTAATCATTACAATTACATTCACTAATGTTAAAATAAAGCATAGTTCTCAAAAGGGTTTAATAGATTAAAAACTCTTAAGTAAAACTTTTCTAACGCAAAGACTAATTAGGTGTGAAACTTCCATACAAGAAGTGGAATATGAAAAATACGAAGAATGTTTGTCTTTAAACAGCATTTAACTGCACGTTTCTCGGGACAGAGTTGTTTCAAATATGTACACGTGGTGGTTTGCACTCACTTGGGCAATTCAACAGTGACGGTCCCCTTCGGATGAACCTCGATCGATTTTCCCCAGAATTTCAGTTTTGGATGAATGCTGCCATGGAAGATGAAATCTTCGCTGTCCGCGTGGAAAGCGGACACCGGTGGATGATGTGAAACTTGCTCACATATTATTCTGTGTGTGTGAAAGAATAAAATATTTTCATTAAATATTTGTTATCATCTTTTCAGTATTATGTCTCATAGTATAACAAAATATTTGATATACCAATGAGTTTTGTTCAATAATTTTCAAACCAATGTTGATAATTGTTTGTGTTTTATGAATATCTTTTTTTAAGAAAGAATAATAAATAATTTATTTTAAAATAATTAAATGATTGAATGAAAATAGTATACTATTGTTATATTTAGTCCCAATAATATAAATAATTATAAAATCAATCTCTTAAAAGTACTTTTATTTAACTGTATCTATTTAACAATTTAATTTGATTAACACTGATATGAAATTGGCTTTTGCCAAGAATACAATTCAATTAAAATGTAATTCAAATTAGCATAAATAGCCATTACTGAAGGAGATATATAAACAACCGTTAAGACAATTTTCGGATCGCGTTTTCATTTAGAGCTATGACGTTAGCTGAAAAGAATAGTTAAATAAATGTTACAATTTTTTTCTTTAATTTCCAATGAAATTTCCAAACAATTTAAACATTTTATCAATGTTGAATTATATTAAAATAAGTAGTAATTTCATTTTTCATACGTATAATTTTGAATTAATATTGAGTGATAAATATGGTTTCTCTATATAAACTGTCATTCAATGTTAAAATTATGTGCACTGAAAAAAAAGGTGGGTTGAATCAACCGAATTTCACTTGAATCAACTCTAGTATTACGTTGTATATAACCAAGTGCGTTCTTCAGTAGATCTAAATGGCATAATTTCTTTATTGAAAAAAGTCGTTGGGTAGAATCTACTCCGCGAGTGTTGATTTCAAATGAAGCATTAA
>JABFPN010001023.1:0-34227 GCA_022817305.1 Leptoteleia sp. ZL-2020
AATTTGTATAGTTGTTTTGAGTAAATGATTTTGTCAATCCGGACAGAATTTCCGCGTTTATTTGACCAGAAGTTCGTAACCATATAAGTTTATCTACTATGTCTAAACCATTATTTTGCGTGTACATTAAAGAAATTATAACTTTTATTCATTTAGTATTAAACGTTGCAGAATTAACTCTAATTTTATTACTTTATAAATTATTTTAATTTGTCGAATAGCTTTTTGTTTCTTCACATTTGAAGTATTTTAAACGTTCTCAAAATACTTTCGGTACCATGGGGCCAATGATTTATTTATTCGTATTCAGAAGACCCTGTAGATATGAATAAATGACAGAATAATATGAAATGTTTTTTATCGTCTGTTTTAGGACCCATCAAATTTAAACACTGCAATAGGAAGACTGAAAGAAGATTTTTATAATGATACACAATTGATACAACCGATTCCAATTTTCGTTGGCCCTTATGTAAAAATGGAATCATTTTATGTGTTTTGGAATGATATGTCATTTCAAGTTCCTTCGTGCATTGATGCCATTGATTTGACATTCAAAATTATATCTGCGTTTAATCAGCCCTATCCAGATCCTGCGTTAACACTTTGGATGTTTATTCAAAAATGCGGTTATAGCATTGACTTTTTTGGCGAAAAAATTAACAATTCTTTAAATGTTCTTATCGGCTGCTTCAAACAAGCTTGCAGCGCAACATTTGAGAATTCTTAAAGATCATAATTCTTTAAATTTACTGTTTCTATTTATCAAAGTTTATTAAGGCATGTTAGTACCTATAACTGAAATTATATCTCGGGTTTTTTTGTTTGTTTTTTTTTACGAATAAAACGAGTTTCAAGATATAGGACGTATTTATATATAGATACAACAAATTTTAAACTTACATGAACTTTTAATTAATAAGAATTTCATAAAATGGTTTCACAATATTGTTCATGAGTTATTAAGAAGTGAAAGAATGCAAAAAATATTATTTCCATTTTTTCAAAGTTAGAAAGTACTAACTTGTCTTAAAGTATTGTTTATTGTCATATATTTGATTTTATATCATAATTATTTTTTTAAAAAAGTATTATTATTATTCTTAAAGTATTATAGAATTTCATTCTAGAAATGTCTTTGGTATATTCGTTTTTATTTTTGAATATAAACAAATCTGCATTGCACGTGACAAAATAGTAATTAAATAATTAAACAAAAAATCACTTTCTTAAATTAAATCTGTTTTTATTAAATTATTTATAATAATCGCTGAAGAAGTTATATTAAGAAGTTATATTAATATTCATTAAATATAATATATTTGAATTGCAATTAAATTGCGTGACAAAAAATCAATTTTCATGGTAATACGTTCTGGGGATTCAATTTATTTAAATAAAATGTGATTGAAACGATTATCCATGATTCAATGAAAATCAAACTAAAAATTGGTAGATAGGTGTTAGTATAACGTAATGAATAAGTATTTGATTTATTAACATCAATTATTGTTGAATGTTTTGGTAATTTTCAGTTGATATTTTTGTTAATAAATGTTTATAACATTAAAGAGTCGCTTTTTTTTCCTCTTTGCAAGCAATTGTAAAAAAATCCATGAACATAGACTGAAAAAATATACTTGTTAAATGATTAAATTATTTCTCGATACAAAATCCAGCGATGTTAAGTCGGAGAAATATTTTAAAAGGGTTGTAAAAATCCCGTTTCTGTGAATTATTGTCAAAATAATTTATTGTTTATGTGAAGTGGCAGAATGATCGTTAATTTCCTTGTGTAATAAAACGTACAAATATTTTTAATTTTACCTGTTTAGAATATTCTCCTACACTGAACGTGAAAGACAAAGTATTAAAAATTACTATATTGTAAATCTTTGTTCGACAAAAAAAATTGAAGGACATGATTTAGGTTAACTGAGCTATACGATTATAAAAGTTTTAACATGAATTATGTTAAAATTTGGTACAAAAGCGAGAATTTTTGTCTCTTTTTTTAAAAAATATATAATTATGCCAAATTTTAACATAATACGTGTTAACATTTTTTACTTTACTATCATACAGCTTAGTTAACACGAAGAACATATGAATCTATTTTTTCCTCGGTGTAGTTAATAACATTATTTATTCATGCAGAGTAACAGTACAAAGTACAACAGTAATTTTTAGTACAATCTTCTCATGGTGTGCAATAATCGTTGGATTTCGTTTCAAGCATCAATTTAACGTTTAAAAATTATGAATTCACTTTGTCATACGTTAAGTTACCGAAATATTAAAGAAAAGTTTTACTACTATAATTGTAAATAATAATTACAAATTCAATGTTTTCTTTGTACAAATATATAATTTATTAGGTTTTCTTTCTATTTTCGTAATTGAATTGAGAATAAAATGTAACAAAACATTTCAATTAAAATAAAATGTTGAAAAATTGCTTAAATATTGTTTCTTTTAAAAGGAAATGGATAGTTGGTTTCATGAATATTTATTGTGATTTACTTATTTTATTGTCACAAAATAAAAACATATATTTCTATTTATAAATGAAGTAAATAAAATGATTATATATACTTCATTTATTTATTGTTAATAAACCTAATAAATTATTCAATATTATATTATAATTTTATACATTTTTACTAATTAAAATATATTAAAATTTTATGTTAAAAAATACTATAATTTTATATTTAGTATAATTTTATTTGCGTAAGGAATATATCTACCCTAATAGCGCATAATATATATTGAATATTGTAGGAATATTGCAATATGTCTATAATATATCTAGAATATTATATAATTTTATGCACTATTAGGGATTGGTTTAGTAGTTTGCATATTATCTAATATTTTTGTATATGCCATTATTGGAAATAAAAAATAAGTCTGTTATCTCATTTTTTTTCTTTCTGTCTATAATCGCTACGTTGCCTGAACAAGATATTATATTCACAACATACCGTAAGAACAGAAACCTTTTTTATCCGTGGAAGTAAAGTATAATGAAAAATTTGATTCAACATACCATTGAAGCAAAGTTGTATTTTTGTATTCTAATAATTTGTTTTTTAATTTAAATATTTCTTTTTTGTAATTTAACTTTTTATTATAATTTATAGAATTTATTGATATTTTCACTTATTCATAAGTATATCAACAAAAAATCTTTAATGTATTATGATATTTATAAAATATAGTTTTTTATAGTTTTAAACTTTTTAAATCAATTATAATATTTATCAAAAGTGTATAATTATTTACAGTTTCAAAATATTTATTTTCAATTCTTTTAATTCAGAAGAAAATTATACATTTATATATTTATTACATTTCTTTAAATTTTATTTTATTTTATCAAAGATAATATAATAACTGGTAACAAATGAACAACACGTCTTTATTACTTAATATAATTTTATTGTACTCTTTCTCTGTTCCTTAAATATATTATCGCACAGTGTTACTGAATACAGATTATTGCCCAAAGACATATCATTGTGTTACACATTGAGATGAGGAAGTACGAAATAGAATCATAATGGTTGTACACATTATGTCTATTAGATAATTCAAGAATATAATACATATACATGTACGGGGGCACGAAAATATCGATTATCATCTGATTCTGTATTTTACGTGTGAATTTTATCATATTTTTACTCATCATTTATATAACGTCACTCTCTTTCGCATTTTACATTAAATCAGCCCTGTGCAACTTGCCAGGTGTCGTAATTTACTTACTATTAAACAAGTTTACCGATCAAGGCGCTATTCACCGACACCCTCGAGCACACAAGTTAATCTAAAATCGCTTAACTTTTTATGTTAAAATAACAACACGGGCACCTGGACCGGTCAATAAATAGCCTTCGAAGTTGCGCAAGGTTGATCGTTAGTACAGGTACTAGAGAACAAGGATTCAGGGTGTTGAACACTTTGACTTTGGGTCCGCAAACGGCGCAAACACTAAGGTCTGCCTATCATTTCCACTTATTGATTTAAAAAATTATGTTTCGGCAAAACACCGGCGCGAACAATAAAAATCCGCTCTGCATCATCGCACCCTTAAAACAACAAATTGACAAATTTGCTTGGTCCATCTCCATCGGAAACGAGGAAGCGGTACCCTTGCGGACCCGGTTTGGCACGAGCAACAAGAAGAAACATTAAACATCAGGTGGTTCCGGCTGTTGCGCCTCGTTTCGGGCCGAGCTTTTTGCATCACAAGGTTTGTTCGCAAGCCTGCTAAGGCGCGATATCAAAACGTTTGGGCTTAGCAAGCGGCGCGGTTCGTGCTCCGAGCTCGACCTCACGAGGCAGCCGTTCTTCGCGTCAGCCAACCTAGTACTGCTCGTCGGCGAGGAATGGGACTTGACGACGGACCGCTCGGCCTGAGGGGGGCTCAGCATCTCTTTGGTGAAAGCGCTCTCGGCGAACAGTCGACGTAAGTCGTTGCCCAGTTGAGCATCGTCCGGGCTGACGTTGACGTCCACGGGAATGGTCAGGGTTTTGGCCAGGTTCTCGTAATTCGGGGGCCGACGTCCTCGAAGTGTGTTGCCCAGCTCGCTCAAAGGGATGCCCACCTCGTGGGTCGCCCATACGTCGTAATACGGACCGCACGATGAGCCTCGAGGCTTCGCTGGCTTTGACCTGGACGCGTCTTCCATCGAGTGCCACCTGTGGGCTTGAAAGGTCGTGGATCCAGCCGCGGCTGATATCGCACCCAGACTGTTGGCCGGCATTATGCGATGAGGAAATCTCGGGGACCCACGAATTTTCTCCCTCGAAGAATGCTGGCTGGATACGCCTGCGAATAAATGACAGCATTAATTGTTTGTAAGATGCATTGGTTGTTTTAAGGATAGGTTTTAGGGGGTGAAGGATGATTAAAAATTAATAACATGATACAGTAGCTTTTAATGTAAAAATACTAAAATGTACGGATTGTCATTTCTACTATTTTTAATAGTAAAAGTTTTCACATTTCAGAGACATCCCTAAATTGATATAAAATGTTGCTTTCCAAATTAGAATTTTATTGACAAATAATATTGAATTTTATTTATATATTGAGGAAAAAGATCCGTTCAAAATTACTGTGCAAATTGTTTTTAAATTTACTGTACTGTACCAGAAAACGCAGCATAAATACAACAGAGTATCATGTTGTTTTCATTACTTGAATAATGATTTTAAAATGAGTCTGTATGTTTTGTTAAACATAGGCTGACCGCGCTAGCGGTAAATAATTTGATTTTGTAATTAAATATTTCTTGTTCGTGATTTAAACAATTATGATTCTGTTTCTTATAAATGTACGCTTAGTGAGTAAAATATCGTGAAAAAAATTTACATCTCATTAATTTTATGAGAAAAGAACTACACTATTTATTAAAATGAGGAAGTTAAGCAAAAGCACGGTAAAGTTTCGTAATCGTTACGGAGATAAATATTACATTTGCAAGGAAATCGCTATATTTTTTTCAGAAATATAATTTAACTTTTTTTCTTTTGCTGACATTTGCTGATTATTGTAGCAGGCACAGTAATATTTAATAGTCTAATATTTAATAGTCTTTTGCACAGCGTATAATACAAATCATGGTAACGAGTTCTGTACCCAATTTGAGTGTCCAAGATATTAAATTTGAAGGGAATATTTGTATCAGCAATAAATAACATCAAATATATAATGATGATATTGTTCAGTGTTATAGTATTCCGTTATGAACTATATAATGAAAATTTAATTCCAAATGGATAATGGACTTATGGATTTCTGGTCGGAATCATTGCGTTTAATGACTAAAGCTTGTTTTGAAGACAAATTTGGGATTAAAGTTGTATTTCAACTCCGTTGCAATGTTTAGATTTATACAGTCAGATTAGATAAAATATGTGACAGTTCATTCCCGAATAATCAATGGCAATAGACCGTATAAGCCTTTTTAATGAGTTTAATAGAATGTTTCAATGAAGCTATTGGTTTTGTTATTAATTTATAGGTTTTCTTTATTTAAGTTAGTATCAATGTTTTTTTCAAATTTATCTCTGAGCTTTTTCTGTATATAAGTTTTTGATGGACTATATTAAAAAAGAAACATTCACATTAAGTTTAGTACTATTATTTATTAATATTACTGTTATAAATCTCACTTTGTAATAGTAATTTATAAAAAATAATTCTTACGCGGAGGAAGTGAAAAGTTGACTCTGGGTTCACTGCTTTCCTTACGCCGTAGTCCGAGGCTTAATCGACGATCTTCCTCGCTAGTAATACTAATAATTGGTCCGGAGCCACATCGTGGATGCGAACCTCGAACATTTTGAGCGTTTACTTGACAAGTAGATGCAGCTTTGGTTCCAGGCACCAAACCTGCTATGTAACCCACGTGCATCCTAAGTGCAGATGCTACACCTAATAAATGGAGCAAAATTTTCGACTGTTATTTTGAAATTCGCCAAAGTGTATTTCAATCCCGATTGAATCAGTAAAGCGATCCGTTCGAAAAGTTTTTAACGGCATCTCGCTACCTTTATGAAAAGGTTATTAAATGTCCATTTGCAGTTCGGGATTCGAGTTTTAAATGTTTTATTCAAATTACTCAGATGGCAAAAAGATACTCAAGGACATAAATGATTTAGTAATAGCCTCGTATAACCTGTTTATGTCAGTATTAAGATAACGCTTTATTGCCACTCGTGTCATTCCACATACTGGTAACTATAGTTTTACAGTTTACAAATGATACACAACATCAAAAACACGCTTGCGTGCACGGATTACTAAGATGGTTCTATAAATTTCAACTTAAGTTACTTTTAATTACGAACACCTGTACTTTCACAAACTGCTACGATATGCTGCACCCAAGATAATGAAATTTTCGTTTCCAAAGTTTTTCCGCTTAGTTTGACAAATAACTGGAACTCTTATTAAGAGATATGATCTAAGATTGTATTCCAATTAGGATTATCGCTTGAAATATTAATTCAACAATCTATTTTTCCAACATTCTCTATTCACAATGTACAATTATAATTAAAAATGCTTGTTCATTTTACATCTCTTTCGAACTTCCACGATGGAACTAATGAATTAAATGTTTATTAAAATGAAAATGAATTGGACATGAAGGTGGAATTAAAGAAAAGAAAAACTCTAGAGCGTATAGCTTGTTTTCATGTTGTGCCTTAAAAACATTTTATTTTATAGTTCAGTATTTCACCTTGGTAATAATAGAATAGAGAACTAAAATAATGAACTAAAATAATGATTTACCGGAAAAGGAAGTCGTGGATGTTTTTCGGCTGGAAGGACGACTGCCAAAAATGCCAAAAAATCGTTGAAAAACGCCTAATCGATTCGTTCCCTCCATTTCCTTGCGCTGATGAAGTTTGTAAATGTCTGCCAGACTTCTTCTGGGACCATCCGGCTCTAGATCTGGCTGACTGCTAAACGCTACGGTTCCGCGGCGTATGCCTAATTTCATGATTAAGTATGATTGGTGATCATATTACGTCGTTTATGGACGCAATTTTACGTCAAAGCTGAGAGAAAATGTGAGCGAGGGGTGTTACCGTCCGTTTAAAGACGTTTCAACTTACTTTATTAAGTAATATAGTCTTGGCAACTGTGATAAAATAACTTTAATCCTGACGGATTTATTATTACCATTAAATTTGCAAGCGTTACAAAGGCAAGCGAATTGTGCGGTTGGTTTGATATTTTGTCACAGTCACTTTTCGTTACCCCATGTTCTATGAAGTCGTACATGTTCGAAATGTTTGTCGATCGCTAATTTGCCCTTAAAGGAATAACTACGTCACTAAAATCGTTCACTTGGAAAATTCATCATCCGCATGCATACAAAATTTACAGCTATTAGATTTTAAACAGTCTATTTATACTTGTGGCAATTATTTATTTATAAACGAACAGATACCGATTTAAGTTTCAATTTCTAAATTTAAACGCGAAATTTGTTTTCAATTCTATTCAATTTGCCTAATTCCAAACAGGTCGTGCAAATTGTTTAAATGATTTCAGTGTGTCAGTTTACCAAATTATTAAACCCTTGACTAATTTTCAAAGGAACTGAATTCCGGAAGCTCATTTTCACGAGTCATTAAATTTCATTATTTCCAAACTGAAAAGAATCCTTGGAACTCTACGCCAAGGAAGGATCAATATTTCCGGAAAGGCACTTTGTCTCTTGTTATTAGAAATAGAGGTAAAATTTATTCTTCAATTTGGCATCGACTGTCATTGCTAATCAGCGCTCGATGAAAGGTTTAATTATTGTGAATCTTTCGTAATAAAACTCGTACGTTAATAATGTATGACTGGAATGGTTCGGAAGCATCACTGTTCGCATTCCTTATTATTTATTTTTATTCATTCACGGTAAATTTGATTGTCGGTACATTGAGCTTTCAGAACTTTGAACTGCCGGACTTTGTGTAGCATTCGGTACTTTGATCACTCATAATATTCGAATTTATTCAATGAGATTATATCTCGAAATTCACTGGTATTATTTTTATTTCACCTTTTTAAATCCTTTCTTCTAAATTAACGTGCCATTCGGCGGTTAATAAATATATTCAATAAAATACGGAATACGAAAATAATGAAAACTTCATTTCTAATTGATATTTTATTTTTTAATCAGCTGCAAGAAAAGAAGGTAACTATGTTGAGAGAAATTTATTAATAGTTATTACTATACTTTGTAATAACTTGGGGATATGTATGCATTTACAGTATTCTGCCTCTTTTATCACTAATCTAAACCGCAGTTTAGATATAAGCGAGTAATTGGAGATTGTGAATTAACGAGTTCTATTGTTTAATAGTGATATTTGTTCACTTACCTTTGGATTATTATAAGACATAGTAGCAACTACTAATAAATTTCTATCGGTATAAGCTGTGCATGTGAATTTTTAATATTTTAACCCAAAAATTATATAATATAATTTACCTAAAAATATGTCCGAGTCAAGATTGAATATTTTTAAAACATTTACATTTAAAAAAGATTATATTTAACATAAGTAATATTAGTCTTTATATTATATGGTTAAGAAACATTGCAACGATACATGTTGTAGTTTTTGTATGAATAAAACTTAGTATACAATGCTGTTAAGTTTAGTTTATAAACGTCGTTAGCTTTGTTCCGCAGAACTTTCTATAAATCACGAATAAGACCGATATCAAAACAAACATAAACCGTTTCCCATGCGCATTAGTTTTCTCACAAGAATATATCACGCTTATTTAACTGTATTAGATTTCACTGGACGTTGCTTTATTTGATTTACGTTGATAATTACTATAACTCTTTCATAATAGTTTTAACTACGGTTTCCAGCGCGTATGCATACAAGTACGATTGTTCGTGCAAACAGCCCCATTGTTCTTAGTGAGATATTGTGCATTAACCCGTGAATTCTTATTTGAAATTCATATTCGTTGTATCAGAGGTTTCGTTATTTTGAAACATTCGCGGAATTCACTCTGTGCCGATCGAAATTTCACCGTGTTTCAGTATCGAAAGGTAACTAATTCCGCAGCGCAGGTAATTAAACTTTAAATCTTCGAAGCGATTTAATCCTTATATTCATTCGGTTCTAAATTATTTATCATTCCAAATAGCTTTGCCACGTATGATATTGTGCATTAAAGATTCAAACTTGTCGACCTGCAATTAAAATTTCCATTATGATTAATTCATACATAACTTCAATCGTTGTACGTTTATTCACTTTTAATGTTCCTAGTTTTGCAGCGAAATCTTTTTATTTTCAAGTTTTAAATGAATTCGCATTCTTTAAGGTAAGAGATGCGAGAAGCGGCTACGGAAACGGATTCTGAAAAAGTTAAATCCTCGAGGATCATGGCTTAATCCACTTGAAAGCGCAAGCCAAGATCGTGCGAATCAAAAAATTTAATGACTTTATTAAAAATGTGATTCGTATAAATAAGGCAGGTTTATAGATTAGTGATTTTGACTTTTTTTGATAATTCGTTAAATTTTCTCGGCGAATTACGAACCGCTTAATCAGAACATTAAAATACGTTTGATTATATTTCTTATAAGAAATTATACACCATTTTAGATGTGAATATTTTAGTAAACCATAAATTACCTGAAAGTTAATGTAGCTAAGATGTTAATTGTGCAAAAAATAAACAAAATCATTCTTGTTGTAATATTTGTATCAAATTGTCATTGTTCATATTAAAATATGAGCTTCTCTCAGATGAACTTTCAGATATTTGACATTAAATATTGTTTTTAGATACAATAAAAAACTAGTTCGTTCAAATGGAATATATGTATGGTCTATATGACACATTTTATATACTCAGAGAAGTTTTTAATGAAAAGTTTATTAATTTAGTCCACTTATATCAAAATTTATATGCTATTTCAATACTATTTTTGAAATGCTGTGAAAGTATCTAATGTGATGATCATTAATATTTAGTTGGCAAAACATTTATTTAAAGCAATATATAAAACAGTTAGAGAAACTTTGCGAATAAGTATGAGAATCATTGTTTGATACATGTAAGGGTAATCTATTAATTTCATTTGAAAAAAAACTTTAATATACATAAACAAGTGTTTCAAAACATAATAATCTCTCAAAAAATAATAAGTTTGGCACAATAGTTTTCTCCGCGCAACTTTTCAGTTCACAAAACAATGTTTCAATTTATGAAATTGAAAAACTAAAATAAAAAACAGTCGAATGTAAAATTTTTATTGGATTTTTCTGTTGTTGCAAGTTTCTCATTTTCTCGATCTAAGATCTAAGTTTCCGTGAAATAAATGCTATTTGAATTCGTTTAAGGAAGAATAACTGAGTGATAAAGTACGAATGCAGTAACTTTTTGTCTACTTAAACAGAACTCGAAATTAAGGTTAAAGCGATCTTGAAGAAGTTCAGTGATAAAATGTAGTTTCCCCATTTAAAAAACCGAATTTTATTGGACTTAACAATTTTATTGCATGAAGAACTGCAAGAAAACAAAATTTATCGTATGATCTTCTAGAAATAGATTTATCGCCATGTGAATGCTAATATAAGGTAAATAGTGATTCGTGAAAGTTTCGCGAAAAAAAAATTTGAAGTCAGCGTATTTATAAATCGATTTTTGAATTAACAAAAAAAAGTTTGATTAAGTGTTAGAAAATTTGAATAATCCATTCATTCTCGTTCAATTTAATCACGGTGAAAACTAAAATTTGTGAAATTTACATATAAAGTATAAAATGCGATCTGCGTGTTTTAACTTTATAATTTATACGCACGTTGTGTTGAAAGCATTCCTATATGAAATGTGTCCGTAGTTCAGTGGGCGTGTGACATGTATTTCGAATATGTTTGAAATATATCCACAAACATTGAATACATTTTGTTTTGTACGGGGGAAAAATCAATTCTGTAGTACAAAATTCAATTTTTCAGCTAAGCACATTTATCGAAAGATATTTACTTAGCATAGAAATATTAACGAATGTGTCAAAAGTGATTAAATAATTTAGAAAATTCCGTTTATGAAAACTGAAAAAAAAAACAGTATACCTAAACGTGTTAATGCAATTTAATTTAAAGTTGATTACTTTATTTATCAAATTTTCATAAAATTCTTTTAGATACTCAGCACTCTTTAGTTCGTTAAAATATAAGTCAGAATTAATTAGAGAATTTGCATACTAACGTTTTGTTTTGACATTGATGTATTTTTTGTGTTAATTACTTTTACATGTACTTTTAAATTAAGTAAATTCAATACTATGAACAATTTAATTTTACACAAAGTTTTTAATAATCAAATAACGTCATACACGTCATTCAATATAAATCACAGTTCAATATTGTACGAAATTTTTTGAACGGCAATTACGTTGCATGCATTGCATTACTAAGTGCGTGGAAAAAAAAACATATTATTTCAATATTATTCGCGCAGGTAGAACATTTTGCGAATACCTCATTATAACTATAGAATCTCTTGTTTTCCTATTCTAGATAAACTAGTGTACGGCATTGAAATGCACAAATTGCGTCAGGCAGCGAATAACATGGGTTCAATTTGCAAGCAAATGCGTGCAAACAAAATATAAAATAATGTCACCTTTCTGTGATACCTGAATGAAGGGAAAAACAACGAAGCGAAAATAACGTTAATACACAAGTAAAACACTTTCGTTGAGCGTTTAAAAAAAAGAAAAAATAAATTCAGCAAACACCTTGCGCACTATAACCACGCGAGAATGATTCTTCAATATTATTTTAATGTTTGATTAGGCGTTCTGCGAAGCGGATCGTGACTTTTTAATTTATAGCATGGCATGTTGCAAGTGGGGGGGGGGGGGGAGAAAAAAGTGCTAAAACGCGCGCAAGGTGTCACTTGCAATTTACAGAGTAGAGCCATTGCACAAGATGTATGTAAAATTGGTTCAGTTGGATTTGTATATCAATTGCTAACATTAGAAGCATTTTCAGCAATAAAAAGAAAAACATGATGATATGGAAATTCCAATAAACTGAAAATAAAATTCCAGGAGGAACATTATTGGAAGCAAGCTATATTATGAGCACTATATGGCATTCAAGAATAGATCAAATGAAAACATTTGAAAATAACACTTGCATTTTGTTTGTTCAGAAGAGTAGCGCGAAACTAAGGAACAAAACATTAAAATAATAATATTGATTGACTAAAATGAAACAAAATTGCTTACATTTAGTGGGTTGTAAAATTAGAAGAAAATAAAAGTATATTATGTAACGAGGGAGGAAGGTTGAGGATTCTGAAACACCTCCTGACTAGTTATATACGATATTTTGAGCGACAAATATAAGGAGTCAAGTCTTTCGTATGCTTTTTTTGCTGGAGTAAAAATTAGCTAATTATTCTTCTAAAACAATAAAGAGCTTATTATCGTCATAGAGTAGTAATGTAACAACGTCAAGGGCGATAATATCTGATTATTGACCTGGAAAACTGTGCTTTCCCCGGTACATAGAAAACACAAGTATATTTCTTTTTCACATTTTCTATCTTATGCTAAAAGGTATAATTCACACACGTATGTGGTTGATTAAGAAAATTTATTTTAAAAATATACCTTTAATGGTAATAAAACTTTTTACAAGAGAAACAAGAAGTTATCTGAACAATTTATTCATGCAAGAATAACTTTCAAAGATTTTTTTTCCATAATCCTTTGAAAGAGGTGTACTCCGCGGACGATCAGAGATGAAGAATTTCTTGTGCGATGAATCTTGGATGATGAAAACGTAAAAATACATAGAAAGCTTACCGGATGAATCGGCAGATGGCCAACTAGCCCTCGGGATAACTGGGGGCAAAACGCTCAGCAACAGAAGTGGCAATCCGCCACTTATGCTGGAATTCCTTTGTGGAATCGAACCACTTGAGGATGCATGCGATGGAGCCACTGGTTTTTGATTCAACTGCTTCTCAAGTCGGGCTAATTCCAACTCCAGTTGAGCCATTTCGCGACGATAAACTCGATTTTGGACTTCAACTCGATATTGTAATTCCCTGAAAAGAGTTGAAACTTGTAGAAATCATTTTTTTTTGTTTTACTATCAATAAGGCTTGAAAGTCGTAGAATTATTTTTTATGATTATTTAAGTAAAATATTTATTAAACTATTTAATATAATTTGCTTTATTATCTAATTGTTATTCTTAGACTTATTTTTCTTTTCAGATTTGTTTTAAAAAAAATGAACAAAAAAATGAACAAAATAATACTGTCATTCTTAAAAAAGCATTAATATTTTCTTAAATATTTTCTTTATAAGGGTAATATTTATAAAAAACTGTAATGTAACACACTGAGAGAAATTTGGTAGTAGTTGCTACTATTTCTTATTAAAATTGGAGGATATGTGTGAATTTATGGTATCCTTTATAATACGATATAGTATTAAATACCAAATTTCGTTATTAATAAATAAAACCTATTACCTCATAGTCACCAGTGATTCATTTTACCTTCACTTTCTGGGGGTCTTATTTTCCCCTACTGAATCTTACTTCACAAATATCCATAATTGGAAGAAACATTTAGACAAAATCCCTCTTATATTCATACTAAAATATGACAAAAATCAACATTTTCTTCCGGGTCTATTCCTTGATAACATTTTTTTCCAAATTTGTTTAAATTATTATATTAAATTATTATATCACATTAGAAGGAATGCTATAAATCCGCACATAGCCGCGAGTTATTATATAGCTGTAAATATTAAAGACATTCTTAATAAAATTGTTAAACTATAAGTTATCTTAAATTAATAAGATTTCATGATTTAATGGAGTTTATTATTATACATTGAGAGGAAGTTAATGACTGCAGAATAAATATTAAATGCGCGAAGGATTTATTTGGAAGACTCTTTGAATGTACTTAATATCGAAGATGCAAAAAAGGAATGAATTAAAATCGATTTTACCAAGACCATTAAATGCTGAAAATGCAACCATTTGAGAAAAAGTACTGATCATCAAATAAACTTAAATATTCCACGATTACATTGATTGAATTAATTTATAATTATTTATTTGACTTTTTAATTAATCATTTCATTTAAATTGAGAATACACATTAAGTTTGTATTTAACATAGTTTTCATAACCTATTATATCTAATAAAAATAAAATTAGTTTCTAACGTAAGATTTATATGGTATGTTTATTATAACCAATAATGTTGATATATTTCGTTTTATATTTAATATTGTATAAAAATAAAATAATCTCTTACGCATGTGTTTTTCTTTAAAATGGTTTTACGCCTCGCACAAATCCTCGAATACAAAATCAACAATTGCTTGTTGTTTCGTTTGAAAATCCATAAGTTTGATAACAAAGTGTTTTTAGTAAACGAAAAATGTAATTTTTGTTAGTTAATTTAAAATTCACAAATTACAATGTGACAAACAAAAATAACGTTTAATATAATTAAGTTTACGTTTGTATTTGTTTTATAATATTTAAGCTTTTATTATTCTTTTACTTACTATAGTTTATGATTTATTTGTTTTCACACAATATTGAGCTGTGTAAGAATTCACTTTTGGGCAATTGTACACTAAGAAAAAAAATCAGTAAAAATTAACGTGTTTTCCTTGTAGAAAAGAATGCTGAAAAATGCTAGAAAACTGAAAAACTGCTAAAATCTTCGGCATTTTTCAGCATTTTTTTCCATAACAATTGTCAACTGACTTCGGAAGTATTCTAAATATTCGAGAATATTCATGTGTGCAACCCTTAAACATTGTGGGCGTTATGTTTGTAATTTAACGTACATCACGATTATTTTTAAAATAAAGTCAAGAATTTTTACTATAATACACTTTGCTTTTTACCGGCCAGGTAAAATTTTTATTATTTTTCCATAATTGTTAACGCGAAGTCAATATTAATTATATTTCATTTGTTAAATGTTGTAATTGTTCATTACAAATTTTACCGCGCTAGCCTTTTAGTTGTATGAACGCGAATACCTTCGGACAAATGCGAGAAACTTCGGTTCACTTCGCTTTGGTATTTAACCGCGCTTTCGGCATTGTTAGGTTAGGAATTGCGTAGCCTGCGTGCGTATTTTTTAGCATAGTCACGTATGGCTTACGTAGCCAGCGTAAGTATTTTTTAAATTGTTTTGTATTTACTGCAACTTTTCTCAGACAGAAATGTTGTAGTATGGATCTCATTAACAATGGATCTCATTTAACTTTCTATTTAGAGGTTATTTTTCGTATAATAAAAACGAATTGCAAAAGGCAGTTCTTAAGAAATATTGCCATTACTTTTGTTTTAAGAAACCAAAATGATGAATGAATTGTTAATTCACTATCTTAATTAATTAATTGAGACAGTTAAATAAAATTTATCAATATTTCTGCCTTTATTTGAAACTTTAGTGTTTAATTGAAGATTGTTTCTACTTTACACACTATTTAAGATTTTTGTCTTTTATTAGTAGGCAAACATTCAAGGAATCTTTTCAGTTGTTTTTATTAATTGTTCTATTCATTTTATTTATGTTTCTCGTGAATATAAGAAAATAATATAGAAGTTTAAAATTATCAATCATTGTCGTATATATTGATTAGTACGCGGCAAGAAAAGTTTTTGTTATATAAAAAAAAACTTTTGATATTAAAATATGATAAAAAAATTTAATTGACTAATAATATACAATAATATATTTTTAAAATATAATAAGTCGTATTCGTTTTCATTTTTATTCAATAAGGTTAAATACAAAGGATAACGTACAAAAGCTTTTATGTAAAAGAGCTTTTTCATATTTCGTTATAAAGGTACAATGAATTGTATGACTTAAAAGGCAGTGTACTATATCAGGAATCGATATTTCAAAATTTTAAAGTACTAGAAAGAGTTGACTAATACTTAAGTAATTATAACTAAGAATATAATTTAAAAAATGTGAAAGCACAAAAAGATAAACAATATAAAAAATTTCAGTTTTTATAGTTTTCATTTATCATTTGTTACTTAATAAAATAGTTTTATTCTTAAATTGAATCTTATTATATTAATTTATTTATTATTAAGAAGTAAATTTTATTTAATATAATTTATAATTATTTGTGATACTCTAAATTAATTTAATTCCTTGAATTTCTGTGCAGGAAGTAGTGAGTCGTGTCGGTCCATACATGGGATGCAGAAGAAAAATAGAAGAAGGGGATTGTTCCTGTCCATCACAACAAGTAATAAACTTATTATTATATTTATAACACATGCAAGACATGTTATATATTCTATGCCAATAATTGTGAATATTCAATTAACAGAAGAAAAGTTTCTTTTCCTCTGGTTTTGAACAAAGTTATAGAAAATAGATATTTAAACAATATTGATTTCTTAATGGAAATTCAAGTTTCTACAACATTAATAGAAACTTGATAAAATATTGAGTTATCATGAAATCAATTTGCAACATTAATATCTTGCAAATATGATACCAAACTAGTAAACGTTTTATTAAATAATTAAGATTTTGTTTCTCTCAGTGTATTATTGCGATAAAATAATGGCATATTTATATGGTATTACAAGGATATAAATTTAGATGAGCAAATGCCACATTTAATCTAAATTCATTATAAAGAAATTTTCTTTATTTGACATAAATTGCTTATATACTAATACTATATCCTAATTCTAGACAAATCCTTGTATAAAATGGTTACTTGCATATTAAGAATAGAATTAATGTTTAATTTATATGTAAACGATATTATGTAAAAAGTTTGTAACAGTTTTTCCCTTAAGCAAAAACGAAAGTATATATAAAATTAAAATATAACGGATATTGGATATTATATGGGCTACGTGAGGAAAATCTATTTAATATTGGACTCTTAATTTTAGTATCGAGAAAATCCAATGCCACGTATTCACGGCAGATATGAAATTATAAAAGACACGACAAAGAAATAATGTTGTTCTTGCGAAATGATCTTTTATTTCTATTTTTTTCATAAGCTTGATCTTCAGAAAATAATTTTTCCACTTTATATATGGGAAAAATATTTAACAATTTTATTTATTCTCCAATTCTTATTAAATAATAAGAATTATTATTTAATAATTAACTAATTATTTAAATAATTGAACTTTTTCTTATTGGTTATCAGTTCATGAATAAAGTTTGACAATTTTTGAACCGTTTAACTAAATATATTAATGGCTAAACTTCTGCAATGTCCATTTTATAATTATTATTTGATAAAAATTGAAATTGAATATAAATAAAATTGTTAATCATATAATCGTATAAAGAAGATGCATTTTATTATTCGAATAAATAAATTTTAATTTCCATTGAAAATAAACTATATAGCTAAAATAAATTGTTAAAGGCATTCGTTTATAGAAAAAGTGGAATTTCTTATTGCGATTAATTCATTATAAAGGTTTTATGTTCTTAGCAAATTGTAATTGGTACATGGTAGGTCTGGGTCCAAGTATTTAACATTGATCATCAGCATTACCTTCTGTCATCTGTTACGAATCTTCGGGTGTTATATTCTATCTTCAATCCCAAACTTTGCACCACAGGATCTGCCTTTTCATCGGATAATATATTCGCCAACTGTGGCAAAAACAATAATGCCAAGGTGGCCGTTGTCGAGGCCAGAATTAGTGTCGTTATTGTGACAAAAGCAACTGTCGCGCGATCTGACATCAAGTTCGCCAATCCCACAACGATCCCGGAGGTTATCACAACCGAGTAAACGCTCATACCTATGTATTGAGAGTCATTCAAGCCTGGTATTTTGACGTGCCTGGAATATAATTCAATGTTGTTATTCGTCTGTTTTCTTGTAAAATATTCTCTCATTCATTATTTATGTGAATATTATATCATACAATATTCTAAAAACAACTTGTATTAAGGCCTAACAAAAAAAAGATCCTTTCTTCTTATTCTTCAGTTTAATGGTTCTTTTTGATTTCACAAAACTTATAATATTTTCTAAATAATTCTACATTAGTTGTAGACAATAATCTCTTTTTTCTTAACAAAGTTGATATTTTAAAGGAATTTCTTAGGTAATTAAATAGTCATATAAAGACTTTGGAGAATTTAATTTAGGAAATCTGATTTGTTCTCAGCTGTACTAATCACAGAATTATCGAGAGGAGGGTTGTCATCTTCATGACAATATCATTTCTTGGAAAATAATTTGGTACGTCATATGTGTCGTACATTTCGCTTAATCCACGTCAGTAGAATTATCGCAGCTGTGTTAAGCGTTACGCTGCACTATAACAAAATTAATGCTCAGAGCTTCAAGATCAAAATTAAAAATAAAACAATCACGTTTATTTTAGACTTGTAGGACTTTTTATCGGGCAATCAAAATATTGAAATTTAAATATCATCCCATGATTTCCCCTATTCTCGTTTCTTAAATCTCAGCTATTAATTTTTTTCCCCAACCCGTAAAACAAGAGATCAATTAACAACGAATACCATTTCAATTATCCCCGACACAATAGTCTAACAAATTTCTTTCCTCGTTGATAAACTTGGCAATGTATTGTATGGTATGCAGTAAAATTGAATCCCAAAGTAATTATCACCAGAGTAATAACATAAATTGGAAATTTTCATCAAAGTCGAATGAATAGTCAAAGTAAACCGAATTGATTTTCGGTGAAACGATAAATTAGTTCTTAACTCAAAAACACATTGTAAACATATTATTTATACTTATACAATTATAAGTTTGGATTATAATGTAGAACAGTATTATCTATATTTTATTACACAGCGTATATATTTCTTAAATATTTTAAGAATTCAAGCTCACCTTTCAAGAGTAAATTTTCAATGCAAATTTTCGAAGGCATTTATTATGAACACTAAAAATATAATTAAATATATTCTTATTTTCATGAAATATTTCCCAGTTGAAAGACAGATTTTTCCATGAAGAGAAACAAACGGGTTTGTTTGACGGAGACGTGTGTTACCTTGTTTCCCAGGCCATGTAGACTCCGACGACTAGGAGCAAGCCTTTGTAAGCGTAAAGTGCGCCCAACCAACCATTCGTGTGCTGGGATCGACAGACCTCCACCTGAAAAAGTAATAAGAAAAAGGAGATGAAAGCTTGAGAAGTCACAGCCATTCGGGGCATTCTGCTTCGTCTCTGTTAATGGTTTTAACGGTGCATTCCGTGGCGCTCGGCGCCCATTAGAATTCCTGCTACCCGAGCGTAAAAATAAATTCAAACGACATGGGCGAAGGGCGCGAGTTATTCGATAATTACCTGCGGCTGATATACGACTCCGCGATCGTGCGGATTGATCTCCAACGTCAAATTGCGCAGATGTCTCTGAATCGGATCCAGCGTCACCCACAACGTTACCACCAACCCGTCCACCAATAGCAGCACACAAATTAAACTAATCAGCTGCGTATCTTGGAGTAGCTAAAAATAATATGGATTTTCCTGTTATTGCACGTGGATATTATGAAAAATGATTATTTTTGCGCCAACTTGCGCCACGCGTTGCGTAATGTACGTGAAGAGGAAAATAATTTTCAAAGCATTAATATTGAAATTCAGTTAAATTCTTTCAATTATATAATTGCAACTGGGTATGGCGCTATAGTTGTAATTAATGTTAATTTGCAATTGAAGCAGTTGGAACCGAGTGGGAAATGTTTTACTGGTTCAGTAAAGGCAGGGTACTGGCGCCAGAGTTACCAGTACTGATAAGTTGGTATCCCAATACAGAGCCAGTATAAATCTCTATTGGAGTGATATAATACTGGGCCAGTACATAGCCGGTTTAACTAATAGTACAGCAAATAGCCTGATCAAAATATTTTGGAGTGTGAAAGGTAACATTTTCTCCACGATCACGAGTTGTGAAACATTTATTTCTTATAAATAATGTTCGTTGAGTTGAAATTACCTTGTTTTTAACAACTCCACTCCTACTTCTAATAAAGATCCTATGAACTCTGTACGTTTTCGTGAACATTGAGCCAAATGCTAACGAAAATCCTGCTGATAATAAATATACCCTTGCCTGAAACAAGATTCCAACATTTAAGCGAGACATATCAAATCGAGTAAACTAAGAAAAACGTAATCAAGAATGAGACGATATATTTTTCCTAGTGCAGTTATGTTTTGCTATCGCACTTTGTTTATGTAAAATAAAGTAACTGGGGAAATAGAATGGACAAAGTGAGTAAAAGATAATTAAAAAGATTGACAAATCTAATGAAGTAGCGATTGAATTTAAACTGATTGGAACATGGGCAGTGTGTTTCGTTATAATTTGATTCTCACTGTGCACACTGCGGGAAAATAAGCATCACTATTAGGCAGTGTAGCATGGTCCAGGCCAAGTAATATCACAGCTCCGTACACCAGGGCACAACCGGCAGCAGCCATGTTGTTCAGTTTTGGGCTTGAAAGTTTTATGTTTCTAAACAAGCAAAAATAATGACAAATCATTAACAGATAACTCAATTATATTATATTAATTACATGTGTACGTTTGAAAATTTGTAAATAATGCTTGTAAACTCATTAATATAACTTTATTGAAAAATATTGATATTGAAATCGAAGAATTGAAATTGATTTTATAAGAATTAAAATTGAAGAAGAGAAAGGTTTCAAAATACAAAATGAAAAATAACATTAATTATATTATCATTTATATAATCATAAATCTATCAACTTTAACGATATTAAATTTTCTTTTTTTATATAATTTTATCTTTATATATGTAGGCTTCTTATTTATTTTTATTAACGTCTCCCTGAAAAGGGAACTTACTAAATCGCAATTGATTTCACTATTCAATAGTCCTTTCAAATGTTTATCTGATTGTTTTTTTACAAGTTTTCAATTAAAAGAGAAAATGTTATTTTTCAATATTACTTAAAAATAGTATCATTCCATTAATTTTTTATGTCAACAAATTGTGACTTGAAATGTACCCGGAGTTTGTCTTGAAATATTTAATTTATTGGAAGGTTTATCGTATGAGTTGTTAAAGCTGAGTATTGATGCTGAAAACGTATTCATTGTGATGGGAAGCTCGTTTAAATGAAATTAATTATTCCGACGTATAAACTGAATCTACAGATTTTGTATTTCAATTAAAAATGATTTGGAGATTAATTGAAATGTAAAACTTTTGTAATCCATACGATTCATTACCTTAAATTCAAAATGAAACATTCGACAAATAATGATTTTTGACAATTTATAACATTTTTTCGTTCGATTGTCTATTTTTATGCAGTTTTATAAAACATGATAAGCTCTGATATATAGACTTATTTGTAATAATGATTCTTTTGTGATATTGAAATGACCATGCGGTATAGTAATTGTAATCAGTTGTTCAATTACCAATGAAATTATGCTGGCTGCGTATGATTTAATCACCATTATAATGATAAATAATAAAATCATTTGTTGTAATTGTAATACAAATGCTTTGAGATTGGAAACACATTGGAAGCTCCAAACAGAAATAGCATTGCAGTCGCACTTTTGGGTGCAACATTTTGTCGGAGATTTCTTTTCGACTTCATTTATGTTGAAAATGTAAAAGGAAAAATAAATGAAACGTTGGACAGTAGATGAAATCTTACTGCATTCATGTCATGCATTTATACTTTTGCATGACTTCACAATTTAATGTTGCCAGTGCAGTTAATTGAAATATTTATATAATCCCTGTAATTAATATTGATAAACTAAAAGTGTTATCATACTTACTTATGTTTACGAAAGTGGAAATTAAATGCTAAAAAAGCAAGAGCTAGTGTTACACCAATACTGGCCAAACATGTGATTGCGAGAAATGCTGCTGGCGCCACTGATTCAATTCTTAATCTGCAAATCATAAAATAAAATATGCCATATAATAAATAAATTTGGATTAAACGAGAACTTTATTGAAGTTCAATTATATTTTATTTATTAATATCAGGAGATTCCTGTTAATTGAAATTTGTGAGGATTTCTTCATTTTATTATAAGCATCCAATTAAATACAATTTATTGCCACGTTTATTATTGCGCTTATTTATTACTACTTTAATATTACATTTCATCTTATCGAATGGTGAAATTTATTTTTTCATTCTTCTTGAATTAGAAGTTGAAAATGCAAGTTTCATTTCTCATTAGTCGTTTCGCTTTGAAATATATTTAAATTTAACACGAGCTGTGCATTTTATTGGATTTCTTTGTATCTAATCGAAAAGTAGTGCAATATATTACTTCCTTACCGAAAAACCCTACGAGCTGCCGGTGGATGTCCTCCGGGCCACCTCGCAGCCGTACATCCTCTACATTTCATGATTAATTTACCGTCATCAGGATTGAATATGGCTATCTTTCTCATATAACGACCTGCGACAAAATAAGGCATTTTATCTTTATTATTTGCATTAATAGTCAATGCGATATATTAAGTTTATTCAATAAATTGTAAAAGTTCATTTATGGTTGCAATCCTCAACCATAAAAATTTTAATAGTCACTTTAATTTAATTAAATAATTTATTTTCATAACAGATAACTGAATAGTTATTTAGGAAAATAAATAAATGCAATTATTTTTCTTCATTTGATAGAAATGAACACTCTTAAAACAACCGATTTTTTCAAGAGTGAATTTATTGTAGTTTTCATTTAAATTATTTATTAAACAAATTTTAGATTTGGTTCTTTTCATTTACCAACTGTTATTGAATAAAATAGTTTTATTCTTAAAATGCATCTTATTGTATTAATTTATTTATTATTTAGAAGTAAAGTTAATGTAATATAATTTACAATTATTTGTTATTCTCTAAATTAATTTAATTCGTCGAATTTGCAGGAAGCAGCGAGTCGACCGGTCCGTACGTGGGATGCAGAAGGAAAAAGGAAGGGGATTGTTCCTGTCCATCGCAACAAGTAATGAACTTATTAATATATTTAAATCACGTGCAAGACATGCTATATATTATATGCCAATAATTGTGAATATTTGGTTAATAGAAGAAAAGTTTCTATTTCTTAAAATTTCTAGGATCATTAAATTAGGTATATTTATATAGATAAATGTTTTGCACTGTTTTGCATATAATTCATATAAATATCACAATGTCGTAGTTTATTGAGAAAAATGAATTGACTGTTGTTCAATGGAAATTTCTATTATAGTATCAGTAGTGGTGAAGATTTTGTAGGCGTGATTGTCATTCAGATGCCCGTTGCATTGTAATGCAAATTACGTTACGTAGTGCCTTTTACGTGCCCTTTACACAAATCTTACATGCCTGAATCTTGTTCAGTTACCAACATTAAAGTACTTCTGTCGTTAATTATCTTAATTTACGTTTGCAAGTCTACAATACTTTCGAGTATTATTATAGCTATTGAATGCATATTCGCGAAATTCTTATCGAGGTTCGCGAAAGTGAACCAATGAGATGGGGCAATGATAATGAAAAATTTTGATAATAAAATGACGATGAACGTCGGTGAGTGAGCGAACCTACTTTACTCGAGTTTCGCTATAAATGAGTCACTTTGTAGCTTCAATTAAACTTTTTTACATTAATATATAAATTAAATTATAATTTCTTAAATTTCAATTAATTACTCAATTGAGTTTGTTAATTAATTTAGTGAATCATTTAGTGCCATTTCGAAATAATTTTGTCAGTGTAACAAGGGTGGAAAGTTATCCTTTTCATGACTCCAACGAGAAAATATCTTGTTATGCTACTTAAAACAAGTCATGAAATAATAAGTTTTAATTTGAAGTTGCGACATCCATGTTTCCTGAACGCGAAATGTCTTTAACCGTTTCATTAAACATTGTATTCATCTTTTGAATTCAATCTGAATTGTTTTTACGCGTCTCTCAGAGTTTGAAGGATAAATTAATTTGTTACGTGTGAAAGAGGTACGTTAGTGCTTTGATACCATGGAATTCGAAATTGAGGTTTTCATCGCAGTTTCAAATCTCAACCTTAACTCGAACGAATAATCGCAAATTATAATGACATTCAATTTCAAGTAAAATCGACAGAAAAATGCAATCAACATTTAAGGTACATTCAACTCTACTGAAATGCATTTCAACAATTCATAATGTAAATTGACATTATTTCTTAATATAATTTTTAAAGCAGTCCTTATTAACGAATGATATATTAACTAAAAAATATCGTTAGGAAAATGAAGTTGATAATTTAACATAATTTGTCATTGAAATCGTTTCACTGATAATTTTTGAGATTAAACTCGCTAGCACTCTAATAAACTGGAGAGGTGAAAGAGGTGGATTCCGCATTGAAAACGGTTCAATTTCTTGTTGGTTAGGGCAGAAAAGCGATTTCCAATAATTAGTTTTCCAAGAATGTTTATAGTACAAAAAATTTTCTTTGTACACCGAGAAAAAATGAATAGTGAAATTGGAGACTTTTTATATTAAATCAGGAGTATCTCAGGCAAATGAAAAGTTTTGATATCTAAAAAGTTAAAAATGATAATCATAAAAGCCATTTTTAAAACTTACGTATTCAAAATTACTATATAATTTGGAATATTACTATTGTTTATACAAAGAATATTTTTGAACAGATCTTTTTTCGGTGTAAAATCTCGGTTTTTATTTTTATTTCCTTCTCAATCAATTTGTTAATTTATGATGTAAAACTTGTGTAAGCTTAATTGCGCGGAGGAACAAAATGTTAAGCAAATATTAAATGTAAACAAGCCGTCTTTTTGCTTCTTATTTGATTACATTTTATCCCTCCAAACGTAAAAGGTCTCTCGTTCTTTTACATTTATTTTCACTTTAATAACAATCCAAAGGTTTGCCAACGTCGGTTTGTGAACATTGTTAATTTCAATAACATTTTCTCCTTTAATTCCTTGAACATTTGGTAAACAATTTTTTTGGCTTTAAAGAACAAACGCGCTTAAAATGTGAAACGTCAACAAACTTCGTTTCTGTTTATTATCTAATTCCATTTTTATGCCCTTTCAAACTCGAGCAAACATCGTTTGTTTACGTTTTTCACTCGAAATTCGTTTTATTCTCCTGTTGCATCAAATTTTTTTTTTCACTGTAAGTCTTCCTTCCCCGTGGAGACCTGAAATTCAATCTTAAACTGAAACTTGGTTGTCTAATCTTTGCACTGCCGCGCGGACGCATTTCCGCGTTGAAATGAAAAATTGCACAAACCGAAATATAATACGGGTATTGATTTCTTTGGTTTACGTGTACATCGGCGGTGCACGATTGATCGTCACTTAAGTGCTCAATTCAACGTCAAGCTGATCTTCAAAGCTGTAATTAATGATGATATATGAGCCATTTATTTATACCGGATATATAATTTGCCGCCCATATTAATGGTAGCATTATGGCAACGAATAATGATGTGATATATTAATTAGAGAAGCGCGCGGGTATCCGCGCCCGGAACGTCGGGCAACGGTTTTAACCGATTCGCACGTTTAATTATACTAATTGGATTTTTCGTCGTTTATTGGCGCAAAGAGGAAAGAGAAAAAAAAACACCGACGGCTTTAAATTGCGCAATAATTATTAACCATAATCAAATTTCAGCTCGTCGCGCTGCAACTTCGCATTTTCAGACGTTTCGTTTCACCCGCAGACATTCGCAATTAATGGTGATTAATTGAACGGTCAGCGCGGGTAAATACGATTAATCAATGTCTAATCACGAAAATTACAATAATTGAGTATTGCCTGCAACCCGAATACGTTTCTACCCGGAATTCATTACGCTTCCCAATTATCGCGTAATTTTTAACGACGCTATTAACCTGCGAAGCCGCGGTTACCCCCTAAGTGGATATTTGAGATTTCATTTCGAGCAAGTGGGGTCGCCGGTTCGTAGTCAAATTTTCCTCGCCTCGAGTCAAATTTTGCCAGCGACACCTCCGATGACTGGCGCGGGGCGCACGGCGAATTTTCGTCGCTGCTTTCGATTTTGACGCTCGGTATTGTTTCCCGCGTACGACGGAGCGCCGTGTCTCAGTTCGCCCAGGCTTTTACGTCACATTTCACTCTCGTCCCGCGCGCCGAATTTCCTTACTCCCGTTTTCTCATTACATTACAATCCGCAACTCGTTCGCCCATTTCACTCTCGATAACCGTATTAAGTATTTGACCGAGCACTTTCGCGCGGCGAAATTTCACTCATTGGGTGCAAAATAATGAACGCCCACCGAGGAAAAAAATTGACGGAAAGTATTACTGTTATTCATTTTTCACTTTGCTTTGGATACGTGTCGATCTTTTGAATGGATAATACTGTTTTTAAAAGCGAAGACGCCAGTTTTACATGTCACGTTTGTTGTTAAAATGTAAAAAAAAATTCATTCTACATAACAGTAAGTTTTATTAAAAAAACTGACATGCATCCGAAAGAAAGTTAAAACAGTAATATTGTCGTAGCTACTGTGCGAGCTTCTCGATTCGATTGAAATTGAGAAAATCAATTTCCAAGTTTTCCTTGTGTTGAGATATTAGCTTGTATTAAATTGAAGATTTTTATTCGGAAACTGAGTAACTTTTGGAATATATATTTTTATGTCTTTTGAAATGTGTAGTTGTAACTAGGTATGCGCATAAGTTTTAAAGGATTTACAAGAGAGGACATTACTAGTATTAAATCGCATCAAAAAGTAACCTAAACACCTTCATTTTAGTGCATTATCGTTAAGCTTTAGTTTCCAGTACAGTTTTTTTGTGCTCTAGATATGTTAAACTTTAGGTCAACAAATCGCAATTTGTAGGAAACTTTACTTTTCTGCTTCTATTTGAAGAAAAATAACAAGTGAAGGTCATCGATTGTTGTGTGAGGCTTATATG
The DNA here is from genome assembly GCA_022817305.1 of Leptoteleia sp. ZL-2020. NCBI lineage: Eukaryota > Metazoa > Arthropoda > Insecta > Hymenoptera > Scelionidae > Leptoteleia > Leptoteleia sp. ZL-2020. The sequence goes on from JABFPN010001023.1 coordinate 27,524, forward strand.
GACTATGCTCTATCAATTTCAATTTGTGAATACTGGTTTAGATGGTTCAAAAGTGGTGATTTTGACACGGATGATAAGAAGTGTCAAGGAAGACTAGGAATGTTTCAAGATTGCAGAATTGGAGGCATTATTGAACGAAGACTCGCGTCAAGTGCAAGAAGAACTGGCAGAAGCTTTAGAAATAACTCGATAAGCAATTTCATTAAACCTCAAAGGCACGCGAATGGTCTAAAAGCAAGGAAATTTGGCGCAGTTACGAATTAAAGCCGAGAAACATGCGAAGAAATTTTTTTACCTGCGAACGGTTGCATCAAAGGTAAAAGTGGAAAGGCTCTTTAACATCGAATCGTAACTTTTAATGAAAATCGAATTCATTACGATAATCTAAACGGTAAAAACGGCTGGGGTAAGCCCGGTCATGTATCAATATCAACAGCGAAGCCAAATATTCATGGATGTAATAAATCTATGAAGCTCATACTCGGTATTTGGTGAAATCAGTTGGGTTATGGTATATGACTTCAATTGATGCGTTTGAGCCGAGCATTGAAGGGGAAACGGCCGGAAAATGAGCACTGATACAATAAAGTGATTTTGCAGCATGGCAATACTCAACTACACGTTTCAGTAGAAATTTACTTGGAAACACTTAAATGTGATATTTTGTCCCAATCATTGTATTCTCTGGACATTAATCCTTCCGTCTACTACTTATTTCGATCAATGATTTATGACCTAGCTGAACAGTTCTTCCCTCTCTTACGAGGAATAGAAAAGATGGGTCGATTCTTTGATTGCATCTAAAAGTTTCTTTGAATAATCAATCTCTTACCACTTTTGCATATTAAACTTCAGTTTTCAAAACAAATCCTTTAAAATTTACTTATACTCCAAATACAAATATCGATATAGGTCAATATTAGGTAATTATTGGATAGAGCATGGCCCCTCTTTTAACCTGAAACATATATTCCATCATTTGGGTGTGAGGGGTTGTTACCCTAGAGACGATGAAATATCTTTGAGAGTGAGAGTTTTAAATTCTATTTGTAAAATATTTTATGTAAGTATAGAAGAATTTCCAGTTATATGTGCGTCCGATATTAGTGGTCAAAAAGTGCTTGACCAAACTTTAAATTACCTTACCGTTACTGGAACTATCTGGCATGGACCGGATAGTTCTGGGAAAGTGAATTAATAGCATGGATTATACGTTCCTCCGGAATGACAGTCTTGAAAGTAATATCCCTTTAAGACAATCGCCGATTATCTTTAATTAAATTGTACGTTGTTTGTCAAGCAAACCGAAAGTTCGTAAACTAATATTTATATATCTGACCTACTAATCAGGCGTGTATAAATTTACTTAATGGTCCGGATAAGGGTTTATCGATTACAAATCTTTGAATGGACGCAGACGAGAAGTGCTTTTACGCGAGTCGAATAATTTTTTTGTTAGTAATGAATAATAATGACGTAATTCGACGGAGCTGCAATTATTTTTAGGAAAAGTAGTTGTCAATCCGTGCTATACAACTCGAGTTCGAGTTAAGGAGTGTGCTTGGGTGTTTAGATTTTTAATTTGGAGAACGAACGTAAAGCAGATATTGCAAACAATAGCCGTGAATAAAAATAAATTAGATTGCATTTTACTGAGAATTTTAATTTATGAATTTTGGGATCAAAAAGAAAATTAATTTTAACTTGAACAGTTTAGCTCGTCTGCTTGAAAAGAACACGAATTTTACATAACATTTATATGAAAATTCGTATCAGATTACATTTGTAGAAAGTTTAAAGGAAATTTATAAAGGGTATGTCGAATGAGTCATGAACATTCATACTCGCATTCTTTCTAAGGATTCTAAGTAAATTGCTTTTGTTTCAAATTACCAAAGTAATGTAACTTTACGATCTTACTTCGCACATATAGAAATGTCTTCATGGTCACATTAATAAATCAATTAAACCGACTCCTGACGGACAGTTGTCGATCGTTCGCAGAAAAGTGAAGACATAACGAAAATCGATGAAGAATCATTCCGGGCCGATTCGATGAATTTTAACAAGGCAGTCAGAATTGATGATAGAGAGTGGAGTAAAATAAAGATTGGCGCCTGTCTTTAATTTGCTCCATTCGTTAAACGGAACTAATGATGCTCAACATCAATTTGGCGAACATCAATGAAACTTTTCACAATGAGAACTATTCGCAGCGTCGGAAATACGTGACATTTGCGTATTTGGGTCACGCGGCTCGTTCGCTCGCTCGTATGTGGGATTTCAGAGTGAATCTCCATTCGATGAATTTTTGAAAACTTTCGCATCTTCGATCGCCCACGGAGTTGCCAGGTATCGCGTTCAAGAACAGTTCTCACACCGCAATAATCTTGCTTCGTCACTATCGCTGTGGAAATTGTGATCGTGCTGAAATTATGAAGGCAGGTGCGGAATTCATACCTGGTTCTGTTTAGGTATCCAAATCAGGACAGTCCTTTTTATTGATACTGTTTGGAACAGGAATTCAAATTTTAACTTATCATTGGTCAATGTAATATGAGTGTAATATAATAGTTCATTTAGGAAATCTGGTTTGAGATCTATTAAGGTCTTATCAGGCATCATAACTTGATGCTATTTTTCTCGAATTCTCTATCTGATGGGGATTTGTCAATAATTAGGATTTGCATCTAGGATTATGCGTTACAAAGTTCATCTTGCACCAATTATATCCCCATTACAGATTGCCAATAGTTGTATGCCTGTTTTTTTTAATATTTTATCAGTACTGGCATAATACTGATTTACTTACATGGATAATGAATTTATATTACAATATTTTTGGAATAAAAATACGTTATGACTATTTTTATAAAAATTATGTCAAATTTAAATATAACATTGCAAAATATCCACTGCAATATATAGTTTAGATATAACCTCGATATGGATTGGACAAACTAGGGATCATTATTATTCATTCCTGGTTTAAGCTGCATCACATTCGATTCTAATTCTAGTACGGAAATTCCTGCAAAAATTATTCAGGTCCCGTCGGACGTTTTATTAATTGACTTATGTTCATGTTGACATGGATAATCGGGAAATATGTACCGGCGAGATTAGCTCAAGTTTTAATGATTGCAGAGAAATGCAATGCTGATGCAATTTCCGAGCAATTACTTTCACCGGTGAAGCATCGTCCAAGTCACTCTTGTCCGAGAGAATTTCCCCGTTCCGTCAACTAAGTTCTAACTGTGCAAGGATTAAACTTTTGTAACATCGCGTTTCAACAAATAGTTTCGAAATTATTGTGGCCTCACGGTTACGTATGCTTATTGAATGTAGCGTGGCATTTTTCTTCTTTGCTCGTAAATGTTTATTACAATACATCATATTAAATTTGTAGCAAAATATTTTCATTTCTTTTCATTTCTTTATTTTCATCACTCTTTGGTTTAATAGTGCATTGATTTTGCGTTTAGACGAAGTATTATAATATTTCAAAGGAATTCTCGGAGGGAAAATTATCTGCCAGCGTTTACTTTTTTATGTCGCAGTTTGATTTCGTTTGAAAATTTATTTTTCAATTACTGCATCACATACAGTTAACTGAAATTTAATTGACATCAAAAGGTAGTCAATCGATATTATGTATAATGTTAAAGACGTTTATTTTAGACATCATTTATTGGGAAGTATGACGTCAAAAAAATTGTAAGCTTCTGTTTTGTGTGTTTCTTTCCGGCCAAGCAAGAAATTATAATTAAAAGTGACAGGTCCATTTCGCCAGAACGTTTAATGCATTAAATTTTTTATACATTTATTTGCAAGTCTTATTACTAATATAAAGCTTGCCTTATTCATGGAATTAATCAATGTTCTGTAATTAAATTGCGTGACATATTATTGAAGGTTTTTAATTTACGCGGCAAACACATTGCATGAAATTTCCATGTTTTATGAAATTTTTCTAACCGTTTATTTCCTTGTTCAGCGTGGCACTATTTTTCAATTGACTCATTAATTGAGTAGTTATTTTAAAAGTCGCAACACATTCGTTTACAGAGGCCCGTAAAGTGCAGCTTGAATTGACGTGTTATATTTCAGTTAATAAATCATACGGTTGATGGAATTAGTTTACCCGCAATTTAGGATTTTAAGCAACTAGAAATGTGAGAATTTTCACGCCTGCCCCGATGCGAGGGTATCAATCTTCAAAGTAAATTGCTTACTAGTTTTATATGACACGTTGTTTTTATTTCCCACTGTTATAACGTTTCTTTTTCGTTTCAACAACGCAGCCCTTTTTGTCATGATTTGGAACCACGCTGTTCCGTGGAAAACAACTCATCATAAATTATTTTCTTAAATTATTTAGCCGTAACACGGCCGGGTGTGTATAATTTAGCAGTTTGTTTATAATTTTAAAGTGTTTTATTAGCATAATCAACGTGCATACTTGAGGCTGGCTATTGAATTAAGATTTACAATTTCTTCGGTCAATTTTAAGAACTTTAAATTACAAATTTCGCGAGATCAATTACCAATATCGGGATATTTAGTATAATTTTTATTTACAAGTTTTACAAGTTTTTTTTTTCTTGCCGCGAAAAGAAATGTCAGTTATGGTGATTCGTTTTACTTCCTCGCGGTGTTTCGAAACGTTGACTTTTCAACTGACTTTCCTTCATTCCATTTTCCTTGTTTTGCCTTTTGTTTCGAGATTGATTCAAATTTCCGAAGATTCTGGCGTTGCTTCGCAACTATTATCATAAATAAATTTCATCGCCGTTCGAGATATCCAAAAACTTTGTTCGTTTATGTTTAATGACTCATACTTTCATAACACGTAACGGCGTAATTTGCCGGCGCTGAACTTTTGCTGCTATCTGGAAAGTTCAGTTCCATCTGCGTTTCATCAACAGGCTTTTTTTCCAAACGTAGATACAAATCAAAACAAGGAATCTAAACTTTTGGAATTAAATTATACGCCAATTGCCCCGAGAGAACAGGATTGTTAAAGCGACATTTCTTGTAATCCGATCAATTTTTCACTGCAAAATGGACAGTTTCAATATCATAAGTAAATTAAATGACTCGAATTTCCATCGTGCGATTCAAATAGTCTCATAGAACCCATATTCTGATCACACTTTTCCTTTTTATATGTTTGATATGTATCATATATTGTTACAAAGATTGAAAAAAACGAAAAAAATAATAATAACCAAAATTTCAATTTAAAATTGTGGTGCCTTTGGCACCTATAAGGTATTATCTTATTAATATAATCGTTAAAATATTCAATTAAAAAATAGTTCAGAATCATTGATAATTTTGTTCTTATCCTGGTTCATTAGTTTCGTTCTATGTGTAAATGGAGTCGCACGTTGAATCATCTCTTATTCTACATTGCACTCAGAAAAAAAAAACATATTACTTACTTTAAGAAAACTTTCTTTAGATAAATATATGCTTTATAAGAATTATTTATTCTTATTATAAATAAAATTTCGTGTTGTCCTATTTAAGGAAATCCTATTTAATATAAGAATATTCTATTACTTTTAAATAGACAGTTTTGTGAGTATGTAATATAGATCCGTGGTATTAACAATACTATATTAACAATAACAATATTTTTTTGTATAAAAATTATATTTCTGAATTGTAATCCAATGGGGCAACATATCGCGATACACAATTCATCTGTGACCAGTGGGAAATAAAGGTACATAAATTGTAAGCTTTTGTGCCGCTGCAATCATATAGGTACGAAATTAAACGAACTTGGGTGCCGCGATGCGTTCGAAATTCGCCACAAGTGCGGTGGAAACACAAAACATTTTCCAGGACGTTAAGCTCCTTTAGAATCAATGATGAATTTCTACTGCTATATGTAAAATACATTTTACACTCTATGGTTTGCGTTATTGATAAGCCGGCGATGTTTTTGATAACTTTTATTATTTTTACCATCGCTTTGCATTAAAAGTTCATATTCATATATCAATAATATTGTGCTTCTGGACGGAGTAACCTTTCTTGTAAAATAATCCGTCATTTTTCCGTATGATTGAAAAGTGTTTGATAAATGTGATAGAAATTATTAAAGTAAAAAATAACGGATGAAGGGTCTACTGTTACCAATAAAGTTGACTGATTTGTTCGTTTAATTCAACTGGCGATATTTAACTCTAAGTAACTACCGTGCAATTAAATTAAAAGTAACTGACATTTTCATTTAACTGATTTTCATAGTTTTAATAGAATGTTGAAACTATGTTTTAAATTGGCAGTTAAAGGAACTGAATTGTGGCGTAGGGTGGACTGCTAATAGGATTCAAAGAATAAAACAAATTCAAAATACAAAATGTGGATAAAACTTGTTTTGGTTTATAAGTTAAATCCAATTTTTATGACTTTCCTCGTGCACGCGAGCATTGTTCAATTTTCATCGCGATGTTATGCTTCTTGCAAACAATATTTGTCTACTATGTTCATTGTAAAATCGTTTTATTTTTTAGTACCATACCCTCCCAGGTAGAAATGAAATCGGGCATGCCCTATCACCTATAGGGCCCCAATGGGGCTGAAACGTGGAATACCTGAACAACGGTTTCCTGATTCGAGCCCTATAAGGGACTAACCAGGTACACTGCATTTGAGCACGTAATATGGCGTCCAAAGCTGGCCCAAGG
>JABFPN010001024.1:0-34215 GCA_022817305.1 Leptoteleia sp. ZL-2020
GTTTTCATTATTATACTAATGCGAGTGACAGAGAAAGTATTGCGTGAGAGAGAACCGGAGTAGTTTTTTGAACACTTTGTTACCAACTTCAAGTGCGAGCCCCGGCCTAAAAATCTCCACACTGGTAAGAAGTATATTCGGATGAATTAGTATGAATTTTGCAACAGTACATTCTAAGATTCCAACATTATTGGCTCACATGATTCATATAAAATATAATGGTATGATTTTTAAATCGAGACATACTTCTTTTAAGTACACCCAACTCATATGATTCGTACAGTACACGTGCACTTAGAAATAAGCGTTTAAGTTGGTAGTAGTCATTGACATCGGAAGTTAGAATGAATCGCCAGATTTTGAAATGAACCGCGAAATTTGAAATGAATTTTGTTTCAAATTTCAGTTTGAATTTGATTGATTTATGTTTGTTGAAATATGTTTGTTATATAATTTCTTTATTTTTTACTAAGTTTTTTATATTTAGTCGGAGTAAAAAAGGCTGTTTAAATTTTAGTAATAAATTCATATTAGATTAAAAAGTTATTATAAACTTTAGTAAGTAATTATAAATTTTATGTTGCAAAATCCATACAAATTCATGAGGAATTCTTTCTTCTTATGAAAAACTAACAATTCCAAGCAAGGTGTTTAATCCAACTTGTCATTGAACCTTCTCGTTGAGAACAAACAAATAGTTCTCAACCCTGCACTACGCTCGATTTATCATAAAAACGTGTGATACGTATTTTATATCAAGAATTAAATTTAACAGAGGTAAAATTAAAGCCCGCGCAACACTTTTGTTAAACGTCGATGCAACTTAATCGTAACGTTTGATCGTAATCAAAGAGCACGAAAATGGAGAAGAATAACAAGTGTTGGATGAACGCACGACTGTGTTCAGTCATGCCATAACTACGTGTGTTCGCATCTTTTTAAAAGATGAAACTTTTATTTTGCTGGTTTCTTGTATTCATTAAACATTGACTCATTCACTGAGTGGCTCAAACGGTATAAGTAAAAAAAAAGGGCACTGTTTTTTAAGTATTGTATAATGAACTTTCGATTCATTTCACATAAGCGTCACGCTCGTCGACAGCGTGGATTATAGACTGTAAATAAATTTACGAAAGTGGTATAAAATAAGAAGAAGGTGTCGGCGGGAATTCGAGTCAGCTAATGTGAATTTTATTTTTAAGGTTAAGCTTTTTTAATACTCCAGTGATTGCTACACTTTTTATATTCCATCTTAAATTGCATTTTGGATTATCAAGATGAGATCATAAGGTAGCGTCTTTGTATTTCTATTCTTAGGAATAATGTTTAAATGATTTAATGATCTTTCATACATTTATATATGCATAGATAGTTATAAACAAGTTGTAACGGCTGAATCAATACTTTAGAGCTCAGACTTTTGCCTTGAAAAAGACGCATTAAAGTCGAAGATTAAAAAAGAAAGAAACGGAAAAGGAAACCGAAACACAAATTTAAAAGAAAAAGTGACAACTGAATCTTATTGTATACCATGTTCTTAACTCTAAAATATCGTAGTATTTTAAGACGTAATAATATCAAAAACATTTGCCCTTTATACGATCCTAGATAATATGATTAATACATGAAAACCTTCTCAAAGTGCCCTATTCTTAGATGTTGAAACTAAACGTTTAAATTAAAAAGAGAAACTATATGTAAACATAACAAATTTATATATACATATACATATATATACATATGCACACTGAGAAAAATAAATAAGGACGTTTTAATACAAAAAAAAATGACATTAGATATGAAAATTAACTTCTTATACACACAGCGGGTGTAAAGAAGGTATAAAATTGAACAGAATTGTTATTGTTATGAGTTCCTCGAAAAATAATCTGTTTAACATAGATTAATTAATGAAAATCAACTCGAAAACTAAGTAAAAACTTAGATCTAGCTGGAAATTTAACTGGTTTTAGTGTAAAATTTTAACTAGGTGTATATTATATATAGACTGAGAAAAAAAGATTTGTTAAATTTTACCGAACTTTCGGTAATCCATTGACGTCAGGGATTGTTTGTAAAATAATACCCATAAAGTTCTGTAAACTTTCACGAATAACTGTTGTTAACACCGAAAAGTTGGGTAAAAATTTGCCGAACTATAAAATACTTTTTTTACTGTTGATCCCGATGTCAGAGGAATACCAAAAAGTTTGGTAATATACACTACATTTTTTTCTCAGTGTATGTACATATATATATATGTGTGTATATATATATATATATTCTAGTTTATTTTCGAGACCAACTTCAGACTCACAACCTATATTTATGTATATATACAAAATAATCATCAAAGCTCTCTCGTCTCAGTGGTTCATCTACAATGACAGTGTTGTGATTATATATGTGATACATGTTTCAATGACGAGTTGCCGGCGTTTGGCGCAAACAAAAGTATCGAATGGAAAAATAACAAAGTGAAAACTTCTATATCAGCGCTTGCAACAAACTACGTTAACAACTACGAGGCGACGTTGTGATCTTGTCGATCAATCTGATTTACCAAGCAACTTCTGCGTAGAATTGTACTTCTATCATGTTAAATAAGTTGATTTGTTGAGTGAAAAAAAGCGGAGGGGGTAAAAAATGAATAGAAAAATCAAAGATCGTACCTCAATACTAGAATTAATTTCACTATACAGTATTATTATGATTAAGCATTTATTTTTTTACGGTATTAATTAATCACTGATTCATGACACTTTATTCTACGTTGGAAGTGTATATTAAGGGGACAATCACGTGACATATCGACAACTTATTTTTTATATGCAAATCGAGGGGCATGAATGAGAGTGCAAATTTGAATGAAAATAAAGGAAAAGAGAGCTTCAAATGGACAAGATCATAATGAGGCTTGCTCGTAAAAATTTAGTGTCAAACTTGTCACCAGTATGAGCTGTATAATAAATGTTAAATGTGCCAAATACTCCAGTTATGTACTTTAAATGTTTAAACAAAAAAAAATCCTGCAAATACTATTAGTATTGAAACGTATGGAGACAAAAAGATCATATTTATATACAGAGAATTATATCACAAGACATTATTTAATGTGATAACTCAAGTATGTACATGTATATATACATATTTGTCATTTATTTTGTAAGCATAAGCGGTGGTGAATAGGAAGACAGCACTCATTTTGTAAAAATGGAAATCAAATTCGCATTACTGTTAGACAATATGTACAAAATGACAGAAACGCGTTGTTTTGTAAAGCTTAATTAGTTTCCAAGTATCATTTATTTAAATGCTATTATGAAATTCTACAGAATATCATAAATACATATTAATTAAAAAATAATTGAACTGGAAGCAAAAGTCAGTTTACACGCCGTGTTTCTTGATTTAATAACAGACATTTTTTTAGTTGTGAAAAGTTAAAATATAAAGTGCTTAAAAACAAACTTTAATGTAGACAGTGAATAGTAACTCACAGAGGTTTTTACTTCTGATAATGGTTAAACACAGTATTCATGTAAAAAATAAAAAAAACGTAACTGTCGACTTGATAATTATTCTTATTGAATAACCGTATTAATAAAAGTAAATTTTCTCAATTTTTCAAGCTGCTGCAAAATGACAGATGAATAAATTAAAAATAATTAATTAATGAAATTAATTTTTAAAAATAAAAATGTTAAGCTTTTTATAAAAACTTGTTTGAACATACCCAGTTGTTAATCGCATATTTTATCATAAATTTGTACAATTGTTGATGAAATATGATCATTGAATCAATTTAAAAATACATATGAATATCTACTTGCAAAAAGTTAAGAAAATTTACAAACAAACTTTATTTATAATGAATCTATTCTAATGAATTATTATACATATAATAAATTTTACCAATTAAAATGGTGAGGAAAAACAAATAGATTTCATTTTGTCAGTTTAGCTGTTGCTTTAAACATTTATATATATTTAAAAGAAAAAAGTAATTATAACATATATTTTCTCTTGAAATCTACAACACGCTATTTCTGATATATCAAAAAGTTTGTTCCAAAAAAGAAATATTGCTGTTAATTTTTAAGACACATTAGCGTTACATTTATAGTTAGTTTAGCTGTTGACAAAAGTCTAATCGAAGTAAAGTAACCGCTAGATTATAAAGTATATTTTTAATTAACGTAATATCGTAACGATGTGACTGACAACTGACTGAAATAAAAAAGAAGAATATTGAATTTTATTTTTGTAAGGACTTTTGCGTTCTTACGTTTATTATTAAAAAAAATAATAATAAAACAACGTTTCAATTGTACACAATACGTCACGCATACCTACAAGTGTCAACTTCGAGGTGTTAATAGTTTTTGGTGTAAATTATCGATGTTAATATTTTTAGATAGATTAATTATATTAGTAATTATAATAGAATATGAAAATCATTATGAAAATAAAACATTTTCATCATAACATAATGTATTTTGTTTGATGTACTGTTTATAAGCTGAATAAGAACCTCAAAAAGTAAGGCATAAGTTTAAGAAGAAACATATAAGAAAACAATGATAGATAAAATTTATATTTTATCTTATTCTTCACAAGTAATTATACATTGGGATACTTTCTCAGCTTCTTTCATTTTCTATATTCGAACGAGACAATGAAAAATAAATACAATACAGTTGTGTTTTGTTTTAATTTTAATGCCAGAAATAAGTTTCAAAATTACTACTACATTTATAAAATTATAATTTCACATCAAATTTTACATAATTTAATTTAATTAATTATAGACTTTGTCCTTGAAAAATATTAAAGAATAAAATTGTAAACTACTTCGAAAAAAAAGGTATATTATAACTAATTGCAAAAATTATTGTTATCAATAACAAAAAAAAAGACAAACAAACATTACACCAAAAGAAATTTTTATATGAGTTTCCGAAAAAAGTCAACTCTTATCGACCAGTAAAATCAAAATAATCAATTTCGGGTTCCGGAGATTTCGATGGTGTTGGCGCAGACGTTGGTTTTTGATTTTTCCGTACATTTAATGGTAAAATTTCAGCGTTACTGCAATAATAAATGCTTGATTAGTAGAATGTTTTAAATAATAATTTTCAAAGATAAATTTAATAAAACTTACTTTAAAGAACCTATGGTATTTGTATTTTTGAGCATGGGTCCTGGTACTTTTCGTAGGCCATTTTCTCTCTGGATAACTTCCATCAAACTGTAACTCGGAAGCCAACACTAAAATAATAGTAAATTTAATAAAAATGGTTAATTTAATAAATAAGTAATAGTTAATAAGAAGTACCAAATGTAGATTATACTAAATTGTTTAATTAAGAGAAATATATGTAAATAAAATCACCTTATCTTTGATAGCAGTGGCGACAACATTTCGCTTCGGCTCTTGATCATAAGCTTGACTTTGGCAGCCAAAATGTTCACAGGATTCGCGAACAAAACTTCGTTTATCTTTATTCATACATTCAAAGGAGTAACTACGCGATTTATGTTTGGAGGTTTTCGATAACTGAACGAGTTCCGTGAGTCGATCGTGAACCATTTGACAAAAACTTGGGTCTTTTTTGGCCCATTGTCTCATGAAGTCGCTATACCGAGGAGTCAGTTTGCCAGTGAGATCAGGGTTGACAATTTGCAGACCTAAAGCTAGCTTTCGGTTACGTTCAATTATTTTGCATTCTTCATTGCATTCAAGGGTTTTCAATTGATTTGCTTTTTTAGCAGTTTGTCCAAATACCTCGTCGAGGTCAACCGGATGGCCCAATTGCATGTCTGCCATTTTGCTCGCAAGAATACCACTGGTTATTCTGTGATATTCTTTAGTATTTTCGGCGCATTGTCTACTCATACTTCTATGGCCACATTGGCATGTCACCTAAAATGGAAAATTATTTTGTTTTTTAAAACAAAGCTTCAATTGAAATTAATAAAAGATACAAAGATGATTTAAAGTTAGACAAACCTTAACCATCTCTTTGCAAGGTGAGTCTGGGCACTTTCCCTCGTGACAAGGGGCTCCACAAATGTGTCCGCAAGATTCGCGAGGCACAGTACAAGGCTGAACACAAACTTGTCCAGGTTTTTCACAAGGTCCAGCGTGGCAGTTCGTGGTACATTTGTGGCGTTTGCAGTTGAGCACTTTGTTGCATTGCAAGCCGCATGAGAGCTCTTTAACATGACAAGGAACAGCCTTGCGCAGCTCGTGACCTCCGTAGCACCATTTCTGAGTAAGTACAGTACACGGTGGACACATTGGCTCACTGTGGCAATTATGAAATACTTCGTGATTACAATCATGTTCTCTGGAACATGGTTGGTTGCAGGCAGGTTTTCTGGTTCCACATGGGACAGGCGGGTATATCACCGATGCACCGCACTCACAATACAGTTCATCGAAACTGCTTCGCCAACACGGTTGGCATCGGGCTATTTTTAACGTAAAACAAACAAAATTGATTAAATGAAGCAAAATGTAATAGTTTAAGGAGTTACACTCAAATGGTGCGGTGTGAGGGGCAAGCTCTTATGCTTGCAAAGTATTTGTATTAAATAACTTTTTACAAATTTTGCAAAATTTTATTAATTTCTGTCATTATTTTGAATGTCGACTGTAACTTCTTAATTTGCAATACCTATATATTACACAAAAATAAGTATGAGAGATTTGAAACTTCCATTCGATTTAAAACAAAAAATGAAAGCATATTTTCATGTTTACATGCTGTAAAAGATGTAAATTATAAAATAGTTTGACTGAATGTTCTTACATATATGACAAGTCTGCTCGCATTTGTGTTTTCCACAGCTCAGAGTCTTTGAACAAATTAAAGGACAAATATGTTCAATGTCGATGCAACATAATTGATTACACTTGTGCTTGCGACAGGAACGTTTCTTCGTACACTTTTTCTCACAACGAGCATCATCTGCCTTCGTGGTAAGTTCTTTGCATGGGATCTCTTTATCCATATTACCACAGCGACACCTTACCATAGTTGTCAAATTGCATTCTGGACAATTGCTCTCATGACACTTGGATTGACATTTATGCGGAGCACCTAGAAAAATTATTGTTCATATAGCACTAATGTTCAGCTCCATATTATTTATTTTTGCAAGTTTTTTCAGTGATATAATTATCAGTAAAACAGTATTATATATAAATAAAATCTTACTAGGCTGTCCACATTTTAAAGGCTTTAAGCATGTTTTATCACAAGTTGGGATTGGATCCAAACAGGTAGATCTTGGTTTTTCTATAAGAGTTTTCAAACAACAGCAGTGTGTTACTATTTCCGGTTTTAATATACACGGCCCGCAATCACCAACGTGGCAAGGTTTTGTACACCGATGATTACCACAATCTAGCACTTTGTCGCAAACTTCACCGCACTCGTACTGAGATTCAGTATCCTTCTCGCAAGGCATTTCGCGGGTATTTTTGCCGCAATAACAATCTGAAATCATATTTTTATTAATAAAAAAATTGCATTTAATGACAATTATTGAAGGTGATTTTATTTTATGTATCAATATAATATAAAGCACATAATAAAATTTAACAACACAATTAGATATTCATTTTTCATTATAATGAAATTTAATTTCCTCAAATAATAACATAATTTATTTTAATTAACAGAAAACAAAACTTATTAATTACTTTCATTTTATTAATAGTACCTTGCTTCACTGTATTTTCACAGATCCCACATTCACCATGATGACATTTTTTTTGGCAGTAGTGCTTTTCGCAATTCAAGAGTTTTTCACATGTGTCTTGGCAGAGTAGTCCAATTCCAGTATTGCATTTAACGGTTTGAGTTAATTTACCGCAGTTACACTGCTTTTTGACAACAACTTGGCATTCGGGGCAACTTCCAGGATGGCAAAGAAGTGTACACTTGTGAACACAGTTTGGATTTGAACGACTGCGACCGCAAATATCTCCGCAAGAATGTGCATCATCCCGCCGATTCCATTCAGGGTTTTTTATTTTACTACAAAAGCAGAAATAATCCATCGGAGTCACTTTAAACTGATTCCGACAGGCCGGACATTGCCATGCTCCTGTGTCTACAAGAATGATTTATTTACATAAATTATCATATTTTCTTGAATTTGAAATTATTTTTTATACTTGAAGAAAATAAGTTTTTATCTTTTTTAATCATATATTTAAATTAATATTAAAGTTATAAGCATTCAAGTGATAAATTGTTAAATTTGATTATAATTAGTTTATAAGTAATTACCATCTTTGGACGAAAGAGCCCACTTCTTGATGCATTTAATATGTAATACGTGATAACAATTCAAGCAGGACCAAATAGAATCCATTTGTTTAATGTGATCACAACATACCAAACATTCTAAAATTCCTTTATTTAATTGTTCAGTTAAGCGTTCTCGGTGATTTGCATCATCATCTAAAATTATAATCAACAATTTTATTAATTATTAAATAAAATAATTGTAATATCTATTGAATATAAACGTCAGTATCTTTATATTTTTTTGATACTGCTGCGTTTCTTCCTATGTAGCCAAACTATACTTTTCGTTACAAGTGCACATTAAAAAGTTCTGCTGCAAATAAAGCGAACGAGTATGACAAATAAATTGAATATTTTAAGATTCAAAAAGTCATTAAATTATATTTCAATATAAAAATTTTAATGTAAGTAATTCAAGTGAAACAATAATTACCCATTTCCAGTTTCTTCAAATTAGTCACACCATAATAGCTTTTCTTGAAAACGGTCTTATTAGTATTGTTGCTCTTATCTTTCCTCCAATTAGTGAATTCCTTCTCTGATTTTTTAACAAAAACAGGTCTTCGATTCCCAGTAGGTTTACTTCCAGTTTTATTAAACGGCTTCTCTTTATTCCAGTTGTTGAATCTATTTTTATTACCATGGTACTTATCATTTACATATCTCTCACGATTACCTCGAGGATCATAAGTTGAAGTATTTTGATCTGCCTCAAGAGTTCTTTGAGGTTGTGCTTCATCCTGCTTCCTACTGAAGGTATTTTCCGAATTTCTATTACTACTGTTAGTTTCCCGTGCATTGGCATTGCTTTCAAATATTAATGACTCATAAATGGACGAGTCAAAATTTTCACAGTTTAATCGATTAGAGCCAGCATATGTTCTTTGTTGGCGGTGTGAGGTAGCATTTCTTGGTTGATGCGTTTGCTTTTGACTTTGACCTGAAGCGGTTGCGTCCGAGGCAGAACTAGGGGATGGCTGTTTGTAACTAGACGATTCAGAACTTGGTTCATGTTTTTTAAAAAAATAAGTCTGACGATTCGGTCGAGATTGGTGGTTATTGCTGTTATGGTAATACTTCGTGTCATTGTTGTACATTTCCATAGTAGGATTGTTACTTTTTTTACTGTAAGCTTGTGGTTGCTGTTGATTTTGGTAAACATGTGACCCAGCTGGTGTCTGATCTTGAGGAACAATAGGAGATATGTAGGATCCACTTATCGAATTTCCATATACTTCTGACTGATTTGGGCCAGGGTAATAATGATTGAAGGTGGTTGGCATATACAAACCATGGTTTCTGTTATTCTGGAAGGTATTTTCCGATGGTGTAGAATAGTAGGTCCAAGTGTTGACATTTACATTGGGATTCAAATCATAATTAGGGTATGGGTAGTACTGGAAACTGGAATCATCTGGGCCTTGGTATGAACCATCCCAAGTAGCCATTCCAAGTGTGGTCTGTGGTTATAAAAGTTGGTTCTTGTCTGAAAAATTTTAAATAATTGCAGTCATCTTAGATTTGATAAACTTTAAAATACAAAAAACAAAATGGAAAATGCTGTCCTTAGAAATAGTATTTGCAAGGAATCATTTTATATTTGATAGTATTTACTAAAATAAATCTATTTATTAGATTAGATTCACTAAAACTTATAAGGTCATTCTTATACGATATATATATATATATATTATCTAGTAATCACTGCTTCACGTACATATTTGTAAATATTTTGAAGGTCAATTTTAAAAATATATCAATAACGTTGATAATATATTTGAATAATTCAATGCATACACCCATGATTTTATAAAAATTTGTCACATTTATTAAAAATACTTTCAATAGTCCTGTAATTTGCATAATTGTTTTAATGTTTGTTCTTCTATACTTATTACATGCTTGCGTTTTCCTTTCTTCCATTTTTTGTTTGTTTTAATATTGATTTATAGTTTGGTTTAATTCTTATTTTAATTTCATTACCGGTAAACAAAGGAGAAGAAGAAAATATCTTTTACTGATATCATTATATCATTATACTCATTATTATTTTTACTAGATATGAATATTTAATTTGCACAATAATATGACATCTCTTAATTACGTCAATTTCACAAAACTAATCATGTTGTTCAATGTTATGCAATATTCATTAATTACTTGAACATTAAATTATGTAAATAGAAAACAAAGATGACAGCAAAATATTTTATATATGTTTCAAATTATTATTTCACAATATTCCATTCTTGTTAAAAATGATAAACGTAAATCATTAATTTAACAATAATGTTTTAAATAAAAACTTTCAAATTA
Organism: Leptoteleia sp. ZL-2020; assembly: GCA_022817305.1. Classification (NCBI taxonomy): domain Eukaryota; kingdom Metazoa; phylum Arthropoda; class Insecta; order Hymenoptera; family Scelionidae; genus Leptoteleia; species Leptoteleia sp. ZL-2020. Next base: position 10,644 of record JABFPN010001024.1, read on the forward strand.
AAAATATTTTTTTATTTTTACATCCATTTATTGCTAAATAATTTAGAACAGCTTTAACAGTTTTATTTGACAAAAATGATGCTATATATAGGCAAAGCTATTGATTTCAATTTAAGATAGATATCTGTGAATTATCCGTTTAAAAAAATACTTTGTTAGTCATTATTACAATACTTTATCATTTTGTTTTAAACTGACATCACCTTACAATCTTAAAAGAAAATTCCTTGTGTTGAAATGCATTTACATAGCTATAAATTAAATTGCTAACAAATAAATGAACCTAAATATATTTACTTATAAACCATTTTTTCTTTCATTAATAAGTCACTTGTTCTACAAGTACTCAATGAACATTCATTTTGTGAAAAAAAAAAGAATATTTGTTACAAAATTCAAAACGTTATTTAGAAACAACTTTGACAGATAAAATAATAAAACCACACGTTCAAGATTTTACAATTTACGTGGGCCAAGGTGATCGTGAGTTTTGACATCTTCACATATAACCTAAAATTCAACGGAAAACAATTTTACTAGTCAACAATCTTGAACAAGTGTTGGTTACAAATTTCATTTGCGCAATATGGACCTTTCAAACAATTGGTTTCATTTTAATCATTTGTTCGCATTTATAATTGTTTGACATTAAAGTAAAAACAGTAATATGTTCTTACCTTCCCCTTTCTGCGATATACCTGGATATACCAAGCGCAGGACTCACACGCAACAGTCGCAAGTACGTTTAACTATGATTACATGTGGGGAGAAATGCCTGTAGAAATTTATAATTATGTATAAATTGTCGTTTATTATTGATTTTATGTGATTGCAAGGATACGAGCAATTATCGTTATAATTAAATAATTAATTAAGAAAATTAATGTCTTTATCCTGAATATATGATCTAACCGATGATAAAAATTTATACAATTTTATGGGAAAATTCCTGATTGAAGTATTCTATACCAAGGAAAAAATTAGGGTAAAAGGATTTGTTTACTTTTTTTTCTTCACCTTTTAAACTTAACCTAAATTCTTCGCTTGGTCCTTTATATTACCGATAAATAAATAAATAATTAGAAAAATTACTTTGCTTATTATTATATATAATAATAAGCTTCAATTTTACAATGACAATAAATATATTAATAAATATCTCGGATCCTTGACTTTAGTTAAAATTACTGTATTTCCGAATAAATTGCAAGTAAAGGTGGATTAAACTTTAATGAAAAGGAAAATATTTCACTCCTCAAATTCCGTATATAAAATAATGAATATTCGTTTCTTCTTCATTTCTAGAAATTGAACAAAGATAAGAAAGTAATCTTACTGAAATCCTGAATGTCCATATTCATTATAACGTTTGAACGTAGCAACATAAAAGATTGTACGGTGTCTGATTCCCAGATTTGTCAAGTCGATTGACGCGTAATTTAAGGATTCAGGAATATGATCATTGATGATGCTTTCCGCACCTTCAATACCGTATCAACATGTGACACAAACTTGACAGTTGTGGAACAAGCAAAAGAAATAAAGGGAAAAGAAATAAACATTCCGGTGACCTTGTGTAAATAAAGGGCAGAATTTTGCACCAATGGGAGGGATGAATTTCTTAAGAACCGTTATATTGTTTTGATATCAACACCTGGGGCGTTATGATGTTATTGGTACGGTTCTGATGTCGAACGAAAAAACATCAACAGCGTATGAAATAATGGTCGCATTGTGTTATTAGTTGGGTTATGTTACGTTAAATTCGTTTTATTAACATGGATTCTAGTAGTACCGATGATTTTCAAAAGGTTTTGGAATATCGAATTTTTAAATGTTCCAGTTATTCGTCCACATACGTGCCAGAGTAAGATGATATTACGATTATCGTTCGCAATCAAGTTCTGCGCAATGCACTTAACCTGCCTTAAGGTTTTTTTTCTAATAATTATTTTCGTTGTTCCATTCATTATCTCCACTATTTTGTCTTATTTTACAGTTAACATTTATATTTATTTAAATTAAATTCTGTATTGGATTAAATTTATAAGTTATCGCTTATTTTGTGCAATATACCTTAATTCAGTTTTCTAATTGTTGAAAACGTATTTTATTATTTTGTTCCTTTAAAAATTCAATTGGTTATTTGTTTTTGTATTTCTGTTTTTTGATTAGTTAATTTATTTAGGAGAGTTATATTAATACAATGAAAATGAGATTAAATTAAGACCTTTGGTTCATTGATAAGTATATTTCAATTTAGTGTGATAATATGTCATTTCAAGTATATGATAAGCCTCTTTAATATTCAATTTAAATTTAAGTGCAATTGTACAGTTATAAAGGGTTTGTGTAACTTTATGACAACTGACTTAACTTCATTTATAGAAATATTTTGGTTGACAAGCCTTCTGATCAGTCATCCAGATGGTCATCAGATAATGATAATCCACCCCAGGTGAGATAAGGAAACTTTAGAATATATAATTACAAGAATAAATTTGTTGTAATAATATACTATACAAAGTTTTCAAGTAATTGTCTCTGAATTAAATTATATTGAATCTAAAAGACTTGGAGAAAAAGTTAATAATTTCAATTTCAGTATCTGATTTTGAAACTTCAATATCCATCAGTTGTTCAATCCATAACATTTGGAAAATATGAAAAGGCCCATGTTTGCAATATTAAAAAATTTAAAGTACTTGGCGGAATGAAACCAGATAACATGATGGAACTTTTGGAAAGGTTAGTAATACTTTGCATTAAATAATTTATTATATCCAAGTTATAAGTTCTACAATGAACTCTTTTTTTTAATTTTAATAAAATTTATTGCATATATTACACTTGATTTCTACACATTTGCTTTTTTGGGACCAGAAAATTTTCCGGCGTGTTATTTTTGCATGTTCCTTAAAGCAAATTTGCAATCAAAGTATATGCATTATGAACCCAATCTATTAACATTTATTTAAACACTATTTATAACTTGGGGTATCCAGTTTAGCTACTTTCATGACACAAATACAAATAACCATACTTTGCACAATTTGCAGTGGACTAAAAAATGATGCAACAGCTGAAACATTTGAACTTAAACATATAATTGGAAACGAGGGTAACTACTTTCCTGTTAGATTTATTAAAATTCTTCCACTGCAGCCATGGGGTACTAGTTTTAATTTTTCCATCTGGCATGTAAAATTATTTGGATTTGATAACGCTAAAATTATTCAGTCAAGTATTGAATGGGTCAACTCGGTAAGATTTTTATAATATAACAGCTTCTTTTGTTAAATTTAAAGCCAATACAAGAATAAAGTTTATTTATTTATTACACCACGATATACAGATGATAATTTAACACTTTCATTGATTTTACTTTTTTAGTATCGCCGCAAAGAAGTAATTAGATTGTGTATGAAACATTTTCGAAGATATGAACAACAAGAGATTGTTGATACTTTAGAAAAAGTAACTGGAATCCCTTTAGAAGACCCACGAATGTCAAGTTTATATGATTTATTGGTAAAAAAAGGGGATCATAACCAAGCTGAGAGATTCATTACAAATATAGCTACTGTTGGGCTGCTGAAAGATTATATCGGTGCTCAATCTTATAGAGCTAAATGGACAAAATTGAATCTAAATGATCCAAAACCAGGAATGAGAGGGGGCCATCAAATGGTTCTGGATTCGGCTGCAGAAACACTATACTTGTTCGGTGGTTGGGATGGAAATCAGGATTTAGCAGACTTGTGGTCATTCAATATGAACACCAATAAGTGGACATTGATTTGTAAAAATACTGAAGCTGTTGTAAGTTTTTATCGTTACTGTATTAATTTGTACTTTATTTTTTATGTTTTGAAAAAAAATAAAGCTAATTTTATTATTTTTAGGGTGGTCCAAGTGCTCGGTCTTGTCATAAAATGTGTATAGATCCTATAAGACGACAAATTTTCACTTTAGGACGATTTTTGGATAATCAATATCGATGTTCTGAAAATTTAAAAAGTGACTTTTATGTTTATGATATTGAAACAGATAAGTGGACACAAATATCCGAAGATACTGGCGCAATTGGTGGACCGCAGCTAGTATTTGATTTTCAAATAGCAATGGATGTAGAAAAAAGAACAATTTATGTATTTGGTGGCCGAGTGTTAGTAGAGTCTCCTAGGTGAGAAATTTTTTTTAAAAGAAAATCTTGGGCTTTAAAAATTGACTCTAGTTTTTAACTTCCATAAATAATTTTTTACAATTAGTTCCGAGGAATTTGGCATAATACCTATGCCATTGGAACCTATTTTCTCTGGACTTTATTCGTTTCATGTTCCGACTGGAACTTGGACTAAACTTGCCTGTGATGTTTCAAGATCAAATATTACTAATTTACCAGTTGTAAAATCAAGGGTTGGTCATTCTATGCTCTTCCATCCTGTAAGTTCCATAAATTATTAATGAATAACTACTAAGAATGAAAGCAAATCTGGTTATTAATAGGATTCGCAATATTTATTCTAGTAATATAAAATTTACAAAGTATTTTAACTAAAATAATTTTAACTTATCTGTTGTAGGGTACAAGGAAGCTTTACATTTTTTCTGGTAAAAGGAACAAGGAATATTTAAATGATTTTTTCACTTATGAAATAGATACTCACCAAATAGATCATATCAACATCAATGATTTTGGTAATAGAGACCTATCTTATATATCACCAGATTCTGGTATAACGCAAAGAGCAACCATTGATCCGGAGTTAAATGAAATTTATGTATTATCTGTAAGTTTGAATAAAAAAGTAATAATTTATAATGAATATATTATTATAACTGTATTTTATTTGAGATTACTTATACATTTGAATAGAAGACTGTGTGCTTTCAGGGGATTAGTAAGGATAAAGATAAACGTGATGATCATGTTCAAAATTCGTTGTGGGTATACAATATTAAAACAAACAAGCGTTCTTGCATATACCAAAATGAAAGTATAGGCGAAAAGTACTGGAGTAAAACTAATGATTGTGAACCATGCCCTAGATTCGCGCATCAAATAGTTTACGACCCGGTAAAAAAGGTAAAATTAAATTTTTAAGTTATCTTGTAATTATTATTTGGAACTGACTAATCATAAACTTACTTTATAAATAAGTTTTCGATCTAATTGAAGCCTTTAATTGAAACTTAAGTATATTCGGAACTTATTAAAAACGATATTTCACATATTTCCAATTGAAATGTTAGTTAGTTTTATCTTGCTTTCTAATACAAATTTTAATTTGCACAGATACATTATCTCTTTGGTGGTAATCCCGGTCATTCTTATCAACCTAAATTACGATTAGATGATTTCTGGCAACTAAAACTCTCGAGACCATCCCATGAACAAGTACTTCAGAAATGCAAACTGTTGATCAGAAAACACAAGTTCGAAGAATTAGCATTAGAAAATAGCGTCGAAGCTCTGGAATATTTACAAACAAAAATTTCGGAAATTATTGATCATAATGATGAAGAACAAACCAAAGAAGTAAGGGGTTTATAAAACTTTTAACGTTTCATCATTTTGCTTATAAATCAGATTCAAATATTCAGTTCTTTTGGAATAGCTCTCCCTCCCTATGCATTTTGATTAATTAATATTGTTTTAGTTTCAGTCACTGGCGTCTTTGTTATTCCGAAACAAAGATTCATTAGGTATGGATATTTCTAGTGAATCTTATCCAGGGAATAGTTTGATTGATCCAAGCTCAAAAGTGAACTCACCCAACTGGGACATTCACGTTCGCAGAAGCGAACTTTATGATCAGCTCTCTGAATTCTTCCCGGAGTCCTTGACACAGCCCCGTGCGAACCTCATCGATCTTCTACCCTTTTAATCGTGCTTAGGTGCATTCAATCAAACATTATAATATACTTTTCAGAGAGCAAAGACAAATCAATGACTATGGTATTTTGTAAACCATATATAAAATGTTATAGCTTCGAATATTCTGGTTTTTAGATACTTCAATTTTACTGAAAAAGATCAATTCTTTCAGATTGTTTTACAATTCATTATGTTTCATCCGACTTTGTGAACATAAATTTTATTTGTAAATACACCCTTAAAGTAGTTTTGGCTTTTTGCGCATTCTTTGAAAAAACGTTTGGTGTTAAATTATTTTAATCGTAAATATTAATATATATATATACGTATAAATGATATAATTAATTTGTAAATAAGATGATGTTTGTTAAACTTTTATTTTGCACAGATTGATTTTCATTGTTTATTTTTGTCACGTTTGAATGTAAATTTGGATACATAGATGCCAGTTATCAAAATATGAATTCATAAATTTATTTGAAAACGAAAAAAAAATTAATTAGAAATCACCATTCAGAGCTTCCTTGTTGAATAATAGTTTCTAAAGTTTAATTTTATAAATATATAACATAGTGTAAAATAATTAATTTAATGAAGAAATAATAAAATTTATATTTCAGACACCATACATATATGTATATACAAAATATGCATATTTATAAATATACACGTACTTACAAATCATGAAGTTTTGTTGCGATTGATTCTTACTATTAGATAAGTTTATGCAAAATGTAATTAAGCCTACAAAATATATCTTTTTGGCTCTGATGGTTGGGTCAGTTAAATATTTGAATATAAATATATATTCGGTAATTTATTATTAAACAAGAAGACTGTACAGTTAAAATAAAGATTATGAAAGTTTATGTATGTATTTGAAATTCCGTTTTAATGTTTAATTAATTGCAGTTAAGTATATAATAGTGCATAGAAATATAATTTAATCTTTTCCGCATTGAAAGGTCAATTGTAACATGAAAATACTTAACGTGCATGAATAATTGGTATTTAAATAATAATTTTAATAAAGGGATTGAACATTTTCATTTTTTCTGCCAAATTTCAACACAAAACACTTGAATTTTTAATTTTGTGTTCACAATCCATATAAATAAAAATCATAATAGCACAAAATATTGTTTATGTTACATTAAAATATCATTACATTATTAAAATGTATCTCAAAGAGGCCATAAGTTTATTTAAATGAAATAATAAGATTAATTTAAATAATAAGGTTAATGTACATAATTAAATTTATTTAAATTAACAAGTTTATTTACTAAATTGATTAAAAATTCAATTTGAAATTGGCGCGTAAATTTGACCAACGTATTACTTTCGGTACCGCGCGTAAGCGTCGGGTTTGGGTGCGTTTTATATATTAATATACATATAAATATATGTAAAAATCCTTTATTTAAATAACATTACCGTAAATGTGAATTCAACTTTTTAAATCTGAGGTGCGTGGACTAATATAGTTTCCAAACAGTGTAAATCGATTACGTATATTGCTTAGATGCGAATTTCAGTTTTGACCACGGCGCAGGGCGAAAGGTATTTTCTAATCGTTGTGAATCGGCAATCGTGTTAGTGAAATGCGAGTTTCGGTTTTAATCTCGATACGTGGAAATCGTATTACAGTATATTTTACATGTAAATTACTAACGCGAGGTGCCTAAAGTGAATATTTCGTCGGTTTATAAAACCGCTCGTTCGGAATAAAGACGCCATTTTTTAATCGTCGTGAATCGGTAATCGTGTTGGTGAAATGCGAGTTTCGGTTATAATCTTGATACGTGGAAATCGTATTAAAGTATATTTTATATGTAAATTATTAACGTGAGGTGCCTAAAATTAATAATTCGTCGGTTTATAAAACCGCTCGTTCGGAATAAAGACGCCATTTTTTAATCGTCGTGAATTGGCAATCGTGTTGGTGAAATGCGAGTTTCGGTTTTAATCTCGATACGTGGAAGTCTTATTAAAGTATATTTTACATGTAAATTATTAACGCGAGGTGCCTAAAATGAATAATTCGTCGTTTTACAAAACCGCTCGTTCGGAATAAAGACGCCATTTTTTAATCGTCGTGAATCGCTAATCGTGTTGGTTAAATGCGAGTTTTGGTTTTAATCTCGGTACGTGGAAGTCGTATTATAGTATATTTTACACGGAAATTACTAACGCGAGGTGCTTAAAGTGAATAATTCGTCGTTTTACAAAACTGTTCTTTCGGAATAAAGACTTTTAAGCGTGAAAAGCAAGGAGTTTATTCGCACAAGGAGAAAGGGTTATAACGACAAAGGGAAATGCATCGTTGCTATCCATTGTAATATGTAAGTCGTTAATTATAAATAAGTTTTTGTAATACATATAAAAATTGGTAATATTCGGTGTTCATACAAATTCATATCAAATGCGTATGAGTTATTGGCGGCACCGTTAGAGCGCATTTAAAAACCGTTAAAATTTTAAATTCTTTTCAGCTCTCGCTATTGGTACTATTATTAACAAAAAAAGCCAAGATTATTTTTATACAAATTAATTTATAAGATAGGTTTAATTAACGTATCATATGATTAATAAAGAAAAACCTAAAATTATTTGTAACAAAAAATTTATAAAAAACGTTTTATATCTAACAGAACTTGTTTGCTTCATCTGCAATAAAACAAATTTTGTCGTTTATTAATATAGAATAACGAAATTCTTTATCATTCGGTAACATGTACTATTATTTTCCGTTATTTCGACAAAAAGTACAACTTGTAAAGAATAATTGAATAAAATTCTTAAAATATAATAATAATATTCATAGAATATTCTTAGTAATAAAAATAATTAACTTATACTTAAGTAATGTTTATTAGAGTCTATTTGTTTGACGATTTGCAATGAAATACCTAAAAGAAACAAACACCTAAAAATTATGGCAAAATAATTTAAAAGAGTTGCATTGAATTGTGTGGGAAAATACTGAGATTCGAGTATCTTGATGCTGTAAATAACCTGCACAGGAGTCGTCCATTTTCAATTAACTTATAAATATTATTTTATTGTATAATTTTTTAAAATATCTGTTTAAAGCACTTTTATTTTTTTTAGATTTTTTAGTTTTTATGTTTTAATTCAATAATCAGTTAAATTAATAGTATCGAGAAAAATTAGTTAGAATTTTATAATTAATTACAAAACGATTTAAATTATATACCAAGTATTCCAATGTCAGTGATGTACTTAGAGCATTTTAAAATTACTAATATTAGTAAATATACTTTTTAACATATTTCTTGTATATTTTTAATATAGTTAGGGTTGCAAGGTATTAAATAAATACACTTAGGGAAAAATATTTGTTGTAACTTTTAATCCATTATTACATATACACAACTTATAAAATAAAAAAACTTGTTGAACAAGTGCACAACAGTATATTGTGAAAAAAATGTTCAATTGATATTAAAAAAATATAAAATTGCTATAAAAGTGCACTAAAATTTGTTATAAATAAAAGTTGAAAAGACGATAATTCATTGAAATAAAATTGTTAAAAATATAATAAATGCAAACTGCATTTAAACGAAAATAGTATAAATAATCTCATTCTTATGATCTAATGACTTTTTATTGGAACATTCTTAAGAAAAAAAAATAGTTGAAAAATATAGCTAAATATAACCTATGTTAACATTTTTAAATTTAAAATTACAAACGGTTCAATATCATATCAATGAATCATGTTAAAATTCCTCTTTTCAACAAAATGTCTTAATTAAAAAATATTTATCTAAATTTGTAACTGCTTCCACAACTCATTGATTGTGTTGTTGAATTCTTCTGCGTTTTCTGGAGATTCAATTTTAGAACCGAATTCCAAGGCCATACAGTAAATTACAACCGGGCTTGGTGTACAAACACGTAAATCTGTAAACTCCTTCTTTTCTAATTTCATTTGATTCATTTTTGCTATGAGTTCTTGTACCTTATCTTCATTGTTCGTTTCAGACTCTTGTGTTGTTACTTTGGTTTTTCCTGCAATTATAATTTATCATAAGTATACAGTTCGTTTTAAATTTTAACATTTTTATTATAAAATGTTAATACATTGCGTACGGGTCACAAGATGTCTAATTTCAACACGGCTTTGATCGCGTGTTGAACACACAGAGCACCGTACTCAAAGTGTTAAAAGAGAAAAGTCTAATGATACATAGAACACTTTTCTCTAATGATTAGACATTTTAGAATCATTATTTTATTGAAAATGTATTGCGCTTTAAAACAATTACCTATAATTGTGGATAATTCTGTCTCAATTTTATTAATCTTTGTATTTATCGTCCAATAATTAACAGCTTTTTGATCGAAAATACTTGGAATGTAAGGTGCTAAAACAAGAGCAACGTCTGCAGTACAATCTGGATCCTCTGCTTTAGCGTACCATTTTAAAATTGCTAAACATAAATAAGCTCTTAAACTTTTAGATGACTCAAACTCATAATCGTTAAAAAGATTAGTCTCGCAAGATAATGGTGTAGAATCTAAGGAAAGAATCACAGGCAACAAAAGCCACTCATCTTCATTCATATGGTGGTTACTTAGTTCAAAATGCGAAATTGCTCCCAGTGCAGTGACAATGTACTTTATTCTTGTTTCTTTCGAATTTGTTGATATCGCCAAGGACAAGTAATGACTAACGTATACCGATAAAGAACTCTTACTGGTTATGTCTATAGAAAAATCTCTGGCCTGCAATTCGGTATGGAATTGTTCTAGCCTTTCTTTGCCATACAATTCTTCAAAATGTTTAATTAAACCATTCTGACAGAGTTTGGAACCATACATAAGCCTCTCAAAGATAGAGCTTGAATTTAAAGGTGTAGTTTCATAGATATCAGAAATTTTCATACGGACTTCAACCAAAAGTTCCTGATAATTGACTTGAGGATATCTTTTGACCAATGATTGAGCTAGTTCGAAATCCCTACTTAACAGAGACTTTTTGATAGCCTGTTCAATAAGGAACTCCATGAGATCATTGTCTTTACTGGCGACTGCAAGTTCGATAGCCAACTTAAGAGATTCCAAGTTGTTTTCACGTCGACTTAGATGCTTAGCAGCTGTTGCGTAATCACCTAATTTTGTTAGGCATAATGCAGATTCTTCAAAACAACCTCGTTCATAAGAATAGTTGGCCCAGTCTTCCAGGATTTTTGTTAACAATGGATCATTAGCATCTAAACGACACGTGGCCAGGATGTAGGCTTCTTTGTATTTTCTTGCATTAATGTAAACATCTGTGGACAATTAATTATTTGTAAATTAATAACATTATTCTTATTAGTAGTTCCATTAAAATATAAGTATAAAAATAAATAAAACAGTAACTTAAATTTGACGTATTAATTGCAAGAATAAGCCATCCTAACAATTCTAGTAATATAAATTAATAATATAATAACTCTAATTAGACATTATTATTAACACTATAGTTTAAATATTTACCAATGGCTTCCTGAATCTTATTAATAACCAACAAGTATGATACAGCTTTTGTATAATTTTGTTTCGAGATCAATTGCATCGAATAAGCCATGCAAGTTTCTTGCCAAACCTTAAAAGATAAACTTGGCGTTAAAGAAACTAAATAATCATCTAGTTTGTTATCCTTAATGGCCTCATCCAAGCTCTGTTTTAATTGGTTTTTCCAAACATCAAGTTCCATGCCTTGTGTACGACACCCTCTTTCCTTGAATCTTTTTTGTTCTTTCGCAACAATACCTAAAGTTGTATTTTTGTCATAAAATATCGAAGAATTCTCGTCATCATCACTATCTTTGAATTCGTCGTCTTCATCAAGGGTGGCAGCAGCTACCAGACTAGCCAAAGTATTCTCATCTTCTTCGATTTGTACAGTGTTATCAGTTCCATTTAAAATATTTCTTATTGAACAAAGAAGTGACTTTTTATTACGTGTTACATTTCGAAATAGGTGTAAAGATTCCTTTTCACTGCTTTTATTTTTTGGTTTATTTTCAGTTTTTAATTGTTCGCTACTTGTAACTTTTACATTTTTTTCCAACTCATTTTCATTGCTTTCAGTGGAAATCACATTATCCTTTACTTTTCCCTCATTTAATAAATTGGTTGTCTTACTTTTAATCTTCTTAGATTTTGATTTCTTCTGTTTTGATTCGGGTAGAACAACAGTTTGATCAGATAATTTCCATATTCGAACCGTAAAGTCCACTGAACCAGATATTACATATTCTGGATCTAAAGGACTCCACATGCAACAAAGTACCGCCGAATTATGGCCTGTGAATGTCCTCATAATTTCTTGGGTTTCGACCTTCCAAACCTAGTATTCAAAACAATAATAAAAAATGAAGTAAATGATTGAGACAAAAATTGATTCAAAAAATATTTTTCCCGTCTTTTTGGAAGTTATAAATCGTGTGGTTGTACAAAATGAAGTATTTCATAAATATTTTTTATTGGTATAATTACTTGTATTGTGCCATCATAACTGCCAGAAAGTAGTTGTCCTGTAATAAAAGGACTCCACGCAAGAGTTACAACTTTTTCCGTGTGACCTTTTAGTGTTGCGACAGTTTTATGCAATGAGGTTCCGTTTTGATCGACTTGATTTTCAGAATTAATAGGTAATACGTCAAATATTGTTATGATAGTGCTATCACCACTAACAGCTAAATAATTTTGCATCGAGGACATTGCAGTGTCCGATGCTGTACTTACAGGATGCCAAACAAGACAGTAAATTATTTTGTTCAGAACTTTCACAGTTTTAACACATTGCATACTGTTTGTGTAAAATTTGATGGAACTGAAAAGTAATTAATTTAATAATATTACTTATTATTAGGAATAGTTTAGTGAATAAGTTCAGGTATTCTTAAATTTGAATTTTAACATTTATTTATTGTTATGATGTGCAATAGTCAAAACGTGGATTTTTCAAATAATATTTTACAAACTGTAATTCATAATGTTGAAATTTTGTTCTATATAATATGTATATATATGTTTATAACAATCTATATTTACCCATCATCAAGACCAACTACCATGCACGAATAATCTGGTTTCCATGAAAACTGAGTGCAAGTTTTAGATAGTACGACTGTTGGATCTAAAAGTAGTATAGAACTATACAATTTCAATTATAAGTTGCGATATTGTTATTAATATTCAAATCCAATGAACAATTGTCCAATCGAAGATTAAGAGAGTAATTACTCGCTAATAATTATATTTTAACAAATTACGTTTTAAGACGCTTTTATAAATTCACTTGAAAAAGTGTCGAAAATTGAATTTATTAAAATCATGTATATCTTTACATTGAACAATCTTCAGTCCAATTTTAGTAGAGTATTTATATTAAATAAGTTCTTTTTTTCAAGAATTATATTTAAAAATTTAAAACAACACTAAAGTCCAAACCTTTTTCTGGTTTATCTGAATCATAAATCACCAATTTATCATAACCACAAGCGTAAAGCCCGAAATTTGAATGGTTTGAAACTGGTCCCCACTCAATTGAATATATAGTATAAGTGAAGTATTGTCTGTATAATATTGGTGGTCTAGATGAATTAGTATCAATGACACCTACTCGACCCTCTTCTGTGCCAAAGGCCAATAGATTTTCTTTTTCTGGATGCCAAGCAATCTGTGGAATGCAAATTATTTATCATATTCAATTTTCTGCAACTATAAAAATAATAAGTTTCATAAGAAAGTTTTAGAAATTTTATTAACAATAATTATATAAACTGCATAAATTTAAGTTAGTTTCAATATTTAATGAATTAATGAAATATATTTTCAAAATCTAATACCGCACGGATTTTTCCCATGATTTTTTGCCAAATTATTGAAATATTTATTATATTTTTATGTGGCTCAGACAAATTCCATAATCTTAGCATTTTGTCACCACATCCAAAAGCAATTTGCGATGTGTCTAAAGGACAAGCAGCCATGCAATAAATATATCCACCTTGCGTTGGTATATTGTACTTCAATTTACTCTTATTATTTTGAATATCACAGCAAATAACTTGTCTATCTTGACTTACAGTCCAAACAGTAATACTGCAATAAAAGTCAGAAATTTTAATTAATGTAATAAAAATGGTCAAATAATTTTCCTATATTTTTGGTTAATTATAAAGTCATATATATATTCATAAAGTATTTCATTAATAATCACTTGTTTCTTGTTCTCCAATCAATATTTTCTTGTTGAAAATCAACAGGTACTGTTGCTATACAGTACAAACTCCTTCCATGATAAGTATGGACAATTTGATAGGTTTGCTTTTTGTTTGTTGGTGATAAGTCCCATGAAATAAGTTCACTCCAAGATGAACTTGATAATAATAATGTTGGCGTTACCCAATTTAATGCAATCCAATAACGATCGGCAGGATTTTGCTTTGTTCTGTAAGTATTATTATCTAACGTTTGTGTAGGAACTTTAATATAATGTTCATATCTTCCATCTTTGCCTGCTCTCCAAAAATAAATGTTTCTGGGAATAATATAAAAATAATGAAACGGTTATTAAAATAGCAGTACCAACAACACATAAATAAATACATTTTTAACAAATAAAGCTATTTACCTGTCTTTTGCTCCAGAAGCTAAAAGCAGGTCGTTTGATTCATTATTATGAAAAATATTGGTTGGCACAGGGCACCAAGACAAACTCACTATTTGTGAATTATGAGATCTTAATTTATAAACAATAGAACCTGGTCTTCGAGTATCTATTATGCAAACTAAGCCACATTTGGTTCCAACAGCAACGGTAAATTTGTTGTGAGGACAACAGGAGAGACATGTTGCTATCATTTTTCCCAAATTTATTACATAGTTATGATATAAAGGTACATTACAACATACCAATGAACCATCTTCACTGACATAACACATTATGTTTGGATCAGCTTTAAACCAATCTACTCCAACTACTTTTTGTTTCGACTACAAAAAAAAACATTTATATGATAAATCACTTGAAATTTCTTTTCAAATCATTTAAAATTTTCTTTCATAAACTTTTTCTTCGCAATAAATTAAGTAATTAAATTTAATTCACACTTACTTCTAGAATCGAATTTGCATAATGAATTGTCAAATTACTCAAGTTCCATATTTTGACAACATTATCATCGCCACCAGATAACAAAAACATATCATTATCTTTTCCATAATTTGGTGAAAATGCCAAACATGAAACTCTTTCTGTATGAGCATTCGGTATAAATTTATAATTTATTATTTCTTCTTTATCTGGTGAGGGTGTGATTATAACAATTTCGTTTTTAGCACCCCATGCAACAGTTCCATCATTTGCGCATACTAAAATATTATTTAGGCACCAATTTGGAGCTCGGGGTAAAGTAACAGGATTCATAATTATTTATTATTAATTTTAAATAATTAATTAATTACAGTCAAATTAAATATGATAATTTTATTATAAAATAAAAGTTAATCAAACTGTATATTTTTTCAAGTTACTTTTAACCTGTAAAATAAAAATATTAAATAATATTTTATTAACTTCAAATTATAATAACACAGATTTGTGTTAAAAGTGGGTAAAAGTAAAGACTAAAGTTGTTTTTACATAAAGCTTCCCACGTGACAAAATCAAGCTACTTGAGCCACTGCCAGGGAAATTTGTTTACAAATATATAAAAAGGCGCGAATTTTAAACACAAGATAAAGGAAAGTCAATATAATTTTAATTTCTATTGAAGTTGTTAAATCAATTAAGTTTTAATTAATTAATTTAAGTAGCATTTATTAATTTTAATAACAATTAACATAAAGAACGCAATATAAATAATAAGTGAATAACTGTTAATGTAGATGAATTAATTTTCCACTCTAAATAAAATTAGAAATAAAGGAAAGGAACATAATATTTTGTTTTAAATCTAATAAAATAGACATTAACTAAATAACATTGTTAAGTAAATAACGTAAGAGTTATTAAATAGAAGAATTTATTGTGTAAAATGACTGACATTTAAATGATTTCAATATCAAGAATAATAACTTCTTTTATTATGAAAAAATTTATTATTTAACGATTAAATTAAATATGTAATACTCATGAAAAAGAGATTCTAAGTAAATTTGTAATTCTACATGAAATACATTTATTAAACAAGTGATATTTAAAACTTGGAATTGTTTTTTGTTATTAATTATTATTGAACACATTTTTAATAAATGTGTAATGTTATGATTTGATTTGCAATGCTATATTAATAGACAAATGTCATTATTAAGAATTAACTAAAATAAAGGAATAAAAACAGCATATCAAATTGGAAATTAAAGTACAATACTTTTTGAGGTTAGTCAGAATGCCGACTAGAATATTAAATCTTCTTTTTAACACAAAGGCATTTTATTCAATTATTTTACATTATAGTAAGGAATAAGTATATTGGAAAATTCAATACCTGTAAAACAGGATGCACATTTTTTTATAAAATTAAGCAAAAGTACGTTTCCTTCTCAATGATACTGTTTGTTTTAAAAATAATATTCTTTATACGTTACTGTACGACACAACTTGTGGTTTTTCATTGGTTAGTTCTACTGTATCTAATGCATCTCTGCAACTATGCTAAAATGAATAATTATTTGAAAATAAAGTTTTAAACTTTATAAATATTTATATTAATACCTTTCTCATTTACAAAATAGTTACACTTATATAATTAATAACTGACAAGTGCGTAAATGTTTTGAGGTGTTATTTTAAAGATGACAATATTTTTATTTGTTTTGATTTTTTTATATAGCATTGTAAAATACATTATTTATGACAAACACTTTTTACATTGTTTTTCCTTAAATTTTTTTATTTAAATTAAAAATATTAATTAGATAATATTTAGTTTATTATTTCTAAGAATGTTTTTCTTGCAAATCTGAACATTTGTGTTATTATTATTATTAAAATATCTGAAAACTGCTGATTATTTCCGTTAGGACAATTTCTTGTACAATTAATTTCGAAATTTTAATGACTTAATTTATTGTATAATGATATCCTGCAAGTATAATGCCAAATTAGTAAACTTTTTATAAAAAATTGTAATTTCTTTCTTTTATTATTCATTCTTTTTTTTTACTAAATTTAAACTCTATATTTCTTTTTTTTATTATCGCCTACAATTTATGTTAATAATGTAGCTTAATGCAGACACAGGTGCGTTTTATTATTATTAACTTCAGACGTTTTTAATAGGCTATTAATTGGACATATAATTTATTATTATTAAATTAAATAGCAAAGATAAAACGTCAGGAATATATACAGCGACAGAGATCTTAACATTTCTTTAGTTTTGTGTGTGATTAACGGTCAAAATGTTGCCAATTTTTGCAATAATCTTAATCATTACATTAACTGTTGGTAATTGTAAACAGTATTTATATTATATTTATTGTTTAAAAAAATTGGGAATAGAATTCATCTGTCATTAACAAAACTATAAAATTATACATTCAAGCCATTAATATCACAAGAAATAAAATATTTCACCCTATTAATTAATTTGATTGGTCACTGATATTAGCTGATCATCCATTGAGTTTTTTTTTAAATATATCTCTTTCCTTAAGAATATTATGTTGTTGTTAAAGAATTTTTTTACTTTATTCATTCAATTTGCCATCATTGAGTTTAGTCAGAGATATTCCCCTGTGGAAAAGAATGCTGAAACATTTTGAAAACGCTGAAATACACTGAAAAGCTGCTAAAAGTGGAAATTTTCAGCATTTTTCAAGCATTATTATCCACAAGGATTATCAGTAAAGTTGCAACAATAAAGTAAAATAATAATAACAATATTGGAATTCATTCGTTAGATAAAGGAAGTTGTGAGGTTGTGCATAATGATAGACAAGGACGAATACTAGGGGGACTTCCGGTACGATCTTCCGAAGCTTC
This sequence comes from Leptoteleia sp. ZL-2020, assembly GCA_022817305.1. NCBI lineage: Eukaryota > Metazoa > Arthropoda > Insecta > Hymenoptera > Scelionidae > Leptoteleia > Leptoteleia sp. ZL-2020. The sequence goes on from JABFPN010001024.1 coordinate 28,544, forward strand.
ACATTATGTTTTCCTTTATCGTATGAATCGTTCTTTTTATTGCAGTGGTACATTGTTAACTGCGCAATATGTACTGACTGCTAAACATTGCTTGATAGACAAAAGAAAGTCCATAGATATAGCATTTGTTCGTGCTGGACTTTCATATTCTAAAAACAATTTGAGAAGAGTGAAAGATATTTATGTGCCACCTGGGCGTTTTGATTGGAGCACGCTCTTTTGGGGTGAAAACAAGATAAATGGAGACATTGCTATATTAAAGGTAAAATATAAAATCAAAAAAAGAAAGAATAAGTATAGGAGTTGAATCTGCATTGTTAAAGTTGTGGTGACTTTTTTTTTCTGTAAAACTATTTTTGCTTCATTTAGATAGACAAGGTCACCAAGTCGACAATAAGTTGTTTCTATTTCCTTCAATTTCCATACATCACTTGTCACTGTTGCTTTTTATTTCCACACTTTTTCACGGATTTTTTTAGTCGTAGTTTCTTCAAACTTTTCTCACTCATTACAATCATTGTTTGATGGTATTCAGATAGAATTAGGTATTTATCATGGAGTTGATAAATGTTTGTTTTAAAAATTAGGTGGATAGCCCATTCATCTTATCTAAAAATGTGCGAACCGTTAAGTTGCCAACACAATTGCCTGTAATGTATGAGCCGGTTACAGTATATGGATTCGGAGCTACTGATTATGGATTGAGAAATAAACTTACTAATGTAAATAAATTAAGTGGACGTGTTACTAATTGTAGTGATGAACCGGTTTATTATGATGAAATTTGTACTTATAGTCCGACTGGTGGGTTCTGTGATGTAAGTCTTTAATTTGAGTTGCAATTTAATAAAAATATTACCACGACTTGTCACCTAAACGTGAGTGAAAGTATGCAGGATTTAACAACGATTAGAGGGTTGCTATCTTTTCCATGCGAAAGTTTATGTCGATATATTTAACATTGTTATTTTGTATAATTATATTGTGCATTTTAGTGAAATATTATTTAAGAAAAGTACAGAGAACATGTGAAAATCTTCAATATTTATTTTGGGTAAAATACATATTTGGCAAATTTAAAATATCTATCGTTCCCGCGCTAACTTATTATTGGTCAATGAATAATTCCACGTTTCTCGCTATTCAGGAGCATGTGACATAAATCAACAATTCGTGAATACTTCCGACAAGTTGTGGGTATTGTAAATTCATGAATGTGACAAGTCGTGGTTATTTATTAGGTAAGATTAGAAGGAAAAAGTAAGTAACTATTTTCGGTAAACTAGGTATTGTTTCAAAAAGTTTTGAATTGTGAAAATTTTAATATAAAGGTTATAATAGTCTAAAAAGTATTATTATTTTAAGGGGGACAGCGGAACTGGATTGATAAATCGAAAACGTGAAGTAATAGGCGTAGCATCAAGGAATTTAGATTGTGGAATTTCAGGTTTAGATATCTATTCAGGTGTATATTTTCATCTGAATTTTATTTATAATGTACTTTATGAATCGGAATATTAATTAAATAAACAAATTATTTTCGATCATTATTTAGTCATATAATAAGCATGAAGAATTATGTATACACTAAGAAAAAGTAAATATTATAAATGATCACTTTTCATACTGATTTAAGAATATATTGGAAAAGTGAATATTATTAATAGTAAAAATTTTCACTCATCAGATACACCTCTGAATTATTATAAAATGTTTTAGATTTTACTATTGCTTGTTTCTCAGTGTATTTTCTATAAATTTAAGTTAATTTAATTGTAAATGATTAATTTTGGATATGGATTTTGTAAATAATAATATAAACAGAAAACTTTATTTGATTTTTGACTACATTTAAACTTGATTGTATTATCGCGAACAATTTATGTTAATAATACAGTCTAATGCAAAAACATGCACGTGTTATTAAGTTTATTTACATTCCTTTATGGCGTGTGTAGTTATCAGAGGATAAAGTTGCGTTATTAAAACTGTATAACGTCTTTTATTACATTTTCAAATCTAGAAAATTTATCATTCAATTGCACTGTCACTTATGGTTGTCTCTTTTTAACTTCATAACATTTTTGATTCTTTTACTCGATGCTAATTAGTGCGAAATTGGCAGACTATTACTATTATACTTTTAGTTAATATAATTTAATACCGATCTATAGGTTTACATCTATACCTCATCCACGGGTGTACATCTGTAACTATATCCCATCTATACCTATATATCTATAGCCCATCCATAGCCCATCTATAGCTCATCTACAGCTCATCTACAGCTCATTTATAGTTATATATCTATACCTCATCCACAGGTATACATCTGTAACTATATCCCATCTATACCTATAAATCTATAGCCCATCTATAACCCATCCATAGCCCATCTATAGTTATACATCTATACCTCATCCACAGGTATACATCTGTAACTCATCTATAGTTACACATCTATATCCCACCTATAGGTATATCTTTATATACCATGTACAGATATATATCTATATCCCATATATAGGTATAGGATCTATCAGACATGTTTAAATGTACCATCTGTAGGTATGCATCTATATCTCATCCACAGGCATACATCTATATCCCATATAATGGGCCTTTATTTAACTACATATTTACTTAAACATCATTTCTTAATGCTAATATGTAGCAGGCATCTTTTTCTTCTAGATTATAATGTTTTTATTTCTCTTTTTAAATATTTACCTATTTACTTCACCTTTTATTGCTTAACATTTATAAACAAGTTCGATATAATACTTCTATTTATAATGAATTATACATTGGATCTTTATCTTCAACTTTTTAAGGCTTCTACTTTATGGTTGAAAAACTGTGAATAATCTCCATGGTTAAATGTTTTGAGTGCAAAAGTTTCACTCTCGATTAATGTTAAGATATTGTAAATATAATAGATTTTGATGCGAATACTATGCTTAAATGCATAGTAATTTCAACTGAAAAAGTACATTTAGACTCACAAAAAGTTTCGTATGCTTACAATTACAGTTGTAGTACACATATTTATTTTTTCTTATCGATGACAAGTGAATAAATAATTGATGAATCAAGATGTTACTGTTATTTTAAAGAATAAAATCTAATACCAATTAACTCTGGACACCTTTAACAGATCATTAATGAGATATAAACTTAATTATTATTTAATTAAATGTGAAATTACAAAGCAAACAAAGATAAAAAATATTAGGTGTATATATAAACGGACAGTGACCTTGACATTTCTGTAGTTTGATGTGTGCTTCGTAATCAAAAATGTACTCCACCATTGCTATGGTATTAATTATTGCAATAACTGCTGGTAATTATAACAATTATTCTCATAGTCATTAAGAAACTAAATCTAATTTGCCATCTCTGTTTCAATTATTCTAATTATTAGTAAGTTTTAGATTGCTAATCATTATTAAGAACTCAATATAAATTGCTTTTAGATGAAGGTACATGTTTCTCTAGATATGCTGTAAGGCATTCACAAATAATAGGTGAACGTCGAATAAAACCTTATGAAGGTTCTCATTACGTTGTCCTATTTGATGAGGATGAATTCTTTTATTGCAGTGGTACAATGTTGACCACGCAACATGTACTGACTGCTAAACATTGCGTATTAAATTGGGATATGTCAATAATAGTAAAATATATTGTTGCTGGAGACATTTTATCGCAAGAAAATAAGAGGAAAGTGGAGAAAGTTCACATGTCACCTAAGCCCGTGAACATGGTATTTAATTCTGAGCTTACAAATCGAACAAATGAGGACATTGCTATAATTAAGGTAAAATGGAAAAATCTGGAAAAACCAAAGCAAATTTCATTACTGTACTTTTGATAGCACGTAATACTAATGGAATATTTTATCAATATTTTTTCAAAATATAAAAATATTTTATGAATATTGGGTGCTATTAGGGTAGTTATTATTAGTAATTTATCATTTTACCTCATAATTTATTTAATAGAGGAAAACATATAAATTTAATGAAATAAGACAGTATAGAAAATTTTTCAAACTGAAAATTTCTGTTAACTTCGAGACAGATAATATTAGATATTTATCATTAAATTGATCAATGTTTGCTTGAAAATATATAGGTGGATAAGCCATTCGTATTATCTAGAGATATACGAACCGTTAAATTACCAACAGAACCGACCAAAATGTTTGAGAAAGTCTCAGTATTTGGATTAGGTGCTACTGATTATGATGACGAGCATGAAGTAATACATGTGCAAACATTTGATATTCAAATTATTAATTGTAAAATTGAAAGTGTTTCTCTTGATGAAATTTGTACTGACAATCACTATAAAGCGTTTTGCCATGTAAGTTAATGATTTTAGTCGAAAATTGAAAGAAATTAATTCGCCTCATTTATCATCTTAATTTAACTCTTTTTTTTTTTCTTTTTTTTTTTAATTAAGTATTTATTGTGCTAAAGGTTTGTTGTTATTTGACCAATTCTATATAGAAGTTAATTGTGACTAAGGAATGTATTTAAAAGGAAACTGAAAATTTAATTTTAAGGCTGACAGCGGGACTGGATTAATAAATCAAAAGGACGAAGTAGTGGGCATAGCTTCGAGGAATGTTGAGTGTGGACGTACAGGACTTCAAGATATATATATAAATGTATATTTTCATCTGGGCTTTATTAAATCTGTACTTAACATAGAACAGAATGTCAATTAATTATTTTAATGTTATTTCTCAATTATGGTATAACTGAGAAAAATTAAACTGTAAAAATAAATACTACAATTTGAAATTCAAAATTGCAAAGTGTGCTTCTTTTTCGTTTAATAAGAAGTATTTTCTGAAAATGAGTAAATTTAAATTCAGTATTCTGTTTTTTTTTCAAATTTAGCTGTTTAATATATATGTATAATATATGCATACACTGAGAAAATGAGAAATTAATATTGAGAAATAAACTTTTTAATAGTTTAAAAGTCTATTTAATAAATGTAATTAAATATAGTTGATAGAAATTACGTAATAATAGTTATTGTATATTTAATTAGTCATATACAAAAATATTTTTTAACCTTTATTAAATATGCATAACTCTTATGAATTCTTCTTTTCAGTGCGTATGTACAGTTTGCATTAAATAAATATATAATGTTCTGCATAACTGCATGAAATTCATTAGTCGATAACTTATCTTACGTTTCTCAGAAACGCTGATATATTATATTGCCGATGATCGATAACATTAGGTAAAGTTTCCTGCAAAAAATATTTGACTCAAAGGAAGAATTGACTTTTAGAAATTGAATTCTCTTGCGTGAAATTCGGATACTGAATTTTATAATTTATTACGTATAATTTTTAAAATTCCATTTTTTATAGGTGTATACAATTTTGAATTAAATTTTATTATTATTATTATTTATATATTATATTAATATATATATTTTTTATTATTTTATTTATGTATTATATTAATATATAATATATTATTATATTTTATTATTTAATTAATATTTTATATTTATATATAATTCAATATATTATTTATTTAATATAAATAATATTAATAAAATTTATATTATAAATAAAATTTACATTATATATTACCTTCTTTTATTATTTATATTCTATATTATAATATTATGTATAC
>JABFPN010001025.1:0-34200 GCA_022817305.1 Leptoteleia sp. ZL-2020
GAGCACACGGCCGATAATACGCCAGAGCTCTGGCGATTTCGAACGAGCGCCGCCGAAGATACTCGAATACGATTGCACACGTATACACTACTACTTAGAAAACGTCCCTCATTGGCATCACTGCAGTGTGCAGCAGTGTGCAGTGAACCATGTCAACTGAAACAAGGTACTGAATGTCAACACAAATATGAGTGATAAACAAGGATTATCGGTAAGCAATTTATATTTGCCAAAGCACTTGTTCATTAAAATTATATGCATATTTATTTATTTATACTAAATATTATGAATTTTTCTGAGTTTTTATAACGGTCATTTTTTCCTTTAGTTATTTTGTTACACTTTCAATACATAACCTTACAAACTAAAAGTTTTATAATAACTGATACTGATGTCATTTTATAATTAATTAACGCTATTAATAATTTTTTGATTATGTTATTAATACATACAGTCATGGAAAATAAAAAACTGAAAAGGGTTATTTTAGGGCAATGTCAATTTTGTTTTTAAATACCTCAATACATATTTATTTTTATATTTATTGAATGTAACTTTTTTATATAAAAGTTTATTATCACACTCTGTAAGTCTTTAAGTGAGTCATGAAGTTAATTAATTCATATGGATTACAGAAAGAAGAAATTGCGAAGCAGTTTATGCTTCCAGAAAGAAAAAGTAAAATAGCAACATTATTGAAACAAGATGGTCAAGCTTACTGTATTTGTAGGAGTTCAGACAGCTCTCGTTTTATGATGTAAGTAATATTTATAAATGTATACAATAATCAATTATTAATTATAATTTTTAAATTATTTATCATATTTATAAAATTTATTTTTAAAGTGTAAATGTAAGACTAGTTAATCTTTCAGAATAAAATAGTCATACAGAACAAAGAGTGATATTTTTCTGATTAAGAATATGTATATTTATTATTTCAGTGGATGCGATGCCTGTGAAGAATGGTATCATGGTGACTGTATAAATATCACAGAGAAGGAAGCTAAACGAATAAAACAATTCTTTTGTATTGTAAGTACTATTTATAATTAATTGTTTGATATCATATAAAATTTCTTTGTCTTTTTTAATTTTCATTTTTCGTTTTCATTCATTCTTAAAAAGTAAAGCTCAAAGTGACATGTAGGGCATGCAACATTTATTCTATTTTTTTAAAAGTTAACAAGTTATTTTATTATTAACTAGAAAAGTAAATTATATTATTGTTAAAGCGTTGCAGAGAAGAAGACCCTACTTTAATAACCAGATATAAGCCAAAAAGAACTGACCAAGATGATAGAAAACTTAAAAAGCACAAAGTAAAAAAGGAAAAGGAATATGCACATGATTACAATTATGAAACAAATTATGAACCAGTTTTAAAAAAATCTTCTAAACGTTGTGGACAGTGTTCAGGATGTCTTCGTTCTGAGAATTGTGGAAAATGTGATGCTTGCAGGTTAAAAATATTATTTTAATCGATTTAATATAAGCTTGAATAAATATTTATTAAAAATTAAGTAATATTGACCTTTATTTAAATTTTAATAGTAGTAATTGGTCTATATATATTATTGAATTTTAATTAACTTTTCCACCAGTGTGTATAAATTTAATTTAACTAATATTTAATATATAACAAATATTGCAGACATTTAAAGAAGTTTGGACCTTCTGTAAGATTAAAGCTGAGATGTGAACACAGGACATGTCGAAGTATTGATGATGCGCTTAAGTCTTCAAAGAATTTTAATAGAAATTCTAAGGTTAGTAGAAAGCGTAGGAATGATTCAAATGAACGACCAGAACACTTGGAAGTGCCTAGGCACTGTTATGGACCAGCTTGCATAAAGCAATCACGCATTGGCAGCAAATACTGCTCTGATGAATGTGGTATGAAATTGGCAACAAACCGCATTTATCAAGTTTTACCACAACGAATTCAAGAGTGGTCTTTAACACCTTGCGTTGCTGAGCAGAATAATCGAAAAGCTTTGGAAAATGTACGACGCCAGCAACATGAAGTTCGCAGAATTCTTCATGAATTAGATAAGAGACATGCAGAACTGGATCGTATTGTAGACAGAGCAAAGAACGCAACTATTGATCCAAAAGCAGAAATTGAGGAAAATGATGATACAGAATCTAGTATGTACTGTATTACATGTGGTCATGAAATCAATTCACGAACTGCCATCAAGCATATGGAAAAATGCTTCAACAAGGTAAGATAATAACAGAGTCAGTTTAGAGCAGTAATTCTCCCTTTTTGGGACATTGGTTGTCTTTATTGCACATATCTTAAAATGAATTTTGATATAATTAATAGTCATTGCCTTTTTCAGTACGAATCGCAAGCATCATTTGGATCTATTTTTAAGACAAGGATTGAAGGTCAAGTTATGTTTTGTGATTTTTACAATCCATCAAATCGAACATATTGCAAAAGATTGCGTGTTCTTTGTCCAGAACATTGTAAGGATCCAAAAATAAGTGATACAGAGGTGTGTGGTTGTCCTTTAGTGATCAATGTCTTCAATATCACAGGAGAATTTTGTCGTGCACCCAAAAAGAACTGTGTTAAACATTATATGTGGGAAAAATTGCGGAGAGCTGAGATTGACATGGAAAGAGTAAGGCAATGGCTAAAAATTGATGAACTTGTAGAACAGGAAAGACAGATTAGAACAAATATGGCAACAAGAGCTGGAGTATTGGCTTTAATGTTACACTCCACGTATAATCATGAGCTTATGGAACAGATGACTCAAGAACAAAGCCGTGAACAAATGGAGGCAATGGAAGAAGAATTGAAACGAAGACACCACACACAACAAGACCAAAGCAATGATAGTTAACTACTGGATTTTTAATTTTTATAAAATAAATCCTTCATTTAATATACTTTATTATTTCCTTCAAATTTCTATAAAATATACATATTATCTAAATGATTGTAGTTAAATTTGATTTTTATTTACATATACGTGATACATTATTACATTAGAATTTACAATTAATTAAATATAATATCTTTTGTTTAAAATAGTGGCCCACAACTAACCTTATTGTACTCATTTATTATTATAAAACAAAAGAATAATAAATCTAAATTAATTTGCTTTATTATGTAAATAACAAGGGTTCAAATCCATTATTGAGAAGTATATTAAGGTTTATCACTCGTATCAGGAAGTGTGTCATAATCAAACTTTTTTAAAGTTAAATGATCAATATTAGGATTATAAATATCCTCCTCTTGTTTTGGCACTAAATGTTCAGATTTTTCTATATTACTTTTAATGCTTTGCAAGTAAGTATAATTGTCATTATTGATCCAGGAGCTGTTCTCTAAATATTTTTCTACTGTATCAAGTAATGAATTATTTTCATATAATTCACTAGCTTTGTTAAGGCGGTCAAGCTCTTGTTTTAGTGCCGCTTCAAACATTTGTTCCTAAAAATTGAATAAAATATTAATTAATATCTGTACAATTAAATATTTTTTTAAATATTTCTTAAAATATAAAAAACAAACCTTTCTTAATTTAGTTCTTAATGCCTTATTTTCATTTTTATAATAGTCAATGTTTGAATCAGTATATTGAACAGCTTGTTCTGCATCCTTTGGAACAAGTATATTGTCTGGTATCTTTAACCAATTACTTATTTTTTCCTGCAATTATAATTCAAATAATTTTTGACTAATTGAATGATAGATATTAATTTTACAAGTGTACATTTCTAAAATAATAAAAATAATAATTTTAGTATTATTTATAATATACCTTAATTTTTATTAAATGTGGCGTAGCAGCATTTTTGTAAGTCTTTTCCAGTTCAACATTAATTTTTTCCAGCAATTCTTTATTTTGTATAGATTTTTCCAATGAATTCGTCAATTTACTACACTCTTTATTTATGTTAAACATCACATTGTCATATACTATAAAATAATTAAAAAGTTAAACAACTATTCAAGCAAATACACAATATTTTTAAATGTGTCTATTTAATTTAATATTAACTTACTGCAATCATATATTGCTAACGAATGCATGTTATAATATTCCATCTCATATTCATCCTGATGAACTTTATTTATATCAAACTTAAATTCCATTGTTGTAAATATATTTATTATTGTTTTACTCAAAAAAATGGAGATAACGTTCAAATAAAATTCGTTTGTTTACATTTGATTGCTAGTACATATAGAACTTGCTCCTGTTTGTGATTCCATGAGGTTCAAAGATGTATTCTGTAATTTCATCCATAAATTATCTATCTTTGTTCCTCACGAGTGGAATTATGATCTTCCTCTCACTTTACTTTACTTCATCCTTATTATCGGGTTTCTTCGGTTCGATTGTACTCAAACGTAACGCTGCAATCTGATTGGTTATTGAGAACATGATTTTAAAATATACAACTGTCACACAGTATATCAATTTTTAAACAATTTCAATAAACATACAAATATTATAATATATAATTAAGCAGATTATCAAACAATTAAACGTAAACAAATTACAATACCTTATTTATAAACATGTTTAAATAATTTTCACACATTCAATACAAAAATGTTAATATCCCAGTAAATTAGAAATCATTAAAAATTATTAAATTAAATAGATCTGTATTAAAACTTCCAGATAAATGTTATATTTCTAAAATGTTAATAACTTATTTTTAAAACTTGTTAAAGTATATAATAACTCTAAAAATTTTTGGGAAAATATAAAAAGATTCAATATCCATTTGCATCGTTGTATTTCATTTTAATAATTTTAAATAATGTCTCATTTACTGAGACTATTAATAATTGTTTTGATTTTACGCCACAATTTATGCATTATTATTGCAACAATTAAATTGACCAAGTAAAAGTAAACGACAGGTCACGCTCCACTGAAATCGGAGATAATTTCACGCCACTTTGGAAATCCCGGTAAAATACGCGTGGCAGTCAGAGCGCGCGTGCGCGTCCACGTTTTACTTTGCATCGCGTAAGAGAGATAGAGCGTACGTTGACGTCTTCAAACCGCCAATAATCAACAGTATCGAGGAGCGCTTCAATTGTTTTCTGGCTAACATTGGTTGTTACCGCTGTTATTGTTATTTATACAGGATGTCTTCTGGAGGTTGGGAAGTTGTCGGCAAAAATAAAAAAGACAAAACCGGCGGAAAAGCTGAAAAGCTTACAAAATCCGAGAAAAAGAAATTCATCGATAATGCACCGAAATTTGAAGACTTCTGTAAGTTTTCACTCCTGACCTTTCTCTAACCAACAATATTGAATTAAATGACAATCACAAATCTGTCATTATATTATCCTTTTATTTATAACAATTCTTCGAACGACATCCTGAACATTGTAAACGAACGGTTGTTCATTCTGACAATTTTACATATTATTTTTTATTTCCTTTTTTTTAATATGGAAAGGTAGCAACGGCGATTCGTGTCAACAATGTGTGCCACTTTTTATATTACAATTCAGGTTCCATGAATGAAAGTAACGATTATTTGTGACTTTTTGAAAGCAGTAATATTGATTTTTAAGTTCATTTCACTCTCACCAACTGACTGTTGCACAGTTTACTTTTTGTAATGGATATCTTGACAGTGAAATGTCATCTGCACAGTTCGCAAATAATAGCAACATACTTTTCAGCCGAATCGTTTTGCGACCTTCGTTATGTATTTTTAATTATATCAATAACGTCGAATCTCATTAAAAACTTTGTATCCTACATGTTAATTGACCGCAAAGAAAGTCTTAGTAAATTGTCAGTTAAAAATTTAATTGGTTTAACATTTTGCTTGTATTGTTATTTTAAACTTTTAACATTTTTACTTAATGAATGAAAGGGGGCAAATCTTTAATTAAAAACATTAAATCACTGTATAATGTATATCTCAGTTTTGTTTATATCATAATGAGATATTATATTAACGAATACAGCTATCTTGATCTAAATCATGATTTTTTTTATAATGAATGTTTTCTTTTTAACAGTACCATTATCCCAAGTGAAAACTTATTATGATAATTTGCAAAGCAATAACAAAGAAAACAAAAAACCGGCAAAGGAAAAAGAGAACAAAGTAAAAGAACATGAGGAGAAAAAGAAACAGCAAAAGCATCAACAAAATGAAAAGAAAAAGGAAAAGGAGGAGCCAAAACAAAAATTACCAAAGACTATCGAGGAAGCTCTAAATGCTGTGAGTATTTGCCTGAATGTTATTTGTTTTTCTTTTTATTTCCTAATTGATGTATTCATTTTTCCCCATTCAGACTATATTAAACATAATCATAGGGGAAAAAGCTCTAATAAATTAATAAATATTAGTAATTTCTATGAGAAACAATGAAAAAATTGACTGTGTAAGTTGTCATATAAATATAATCAATGATTTAACAAATAAATATGCTTATTTATTACAGCCTTTGAAATACACTAAAACTTTATTACATGAATTAAGATTATCTTTACTCAATGAATTCATTCTTTTAAATTCTTAGATAGATCCAAAAGAATTTCAAGATATCTTAACGACGAGGCAGGTGCGTTTTCCTAATGTACCATTGTTTTGGTTAAAAGATCTCGTTACTTACCTGAATGAAAGCATTCCCATTGAGAATTGCGATCCAATATTCAGCAATAAGCCACAAGGTTATCCATTAAATATTATGCCAAAAGCCCTGCGAACTACCTTTGAAAAGGCTATTACTTTGAATGGACCACAAAATGCTCAGATGTTCTATGAATTCCTATTGATTGCCATAATGACAAACATGAATAAAAACTGCCCAGTGATTGGATACAAAATGGCTATACAGATTATGGCAAAGTACTACCCTAAAATGGTACTCGATAATATTTCAAGACTGATAAGTCTGCGCACATCGTATCAAAATCGCAAACCAATTGGAATGTCATTAATGTGGATAATGGCACAAAGTAGCAAAGAGGACTTGAACACTGCTGTCAAAGTGTGGTACGAGGTCATGGCCCCTATGTTGGAAGCAAAAAATTATAGCCACTACGCTTCGCAACTTATGCTTGACTACCTGGCTCAGCATGAAAACTGTTCAAATTTGAGCCCAGATTTGTACTTAAATGTCTTGGATGCGGTAATGTCAGGCAAATTTAATATACCTGCTGCACAGACAAACAGATGTGAACAAATTGTTGAGAAAATTAGGGTTGGTTGATTTAAATAAAATATTACTTGCACGATTTTTGATAATTTTGTAAGATATATTATCCAATTATGTATCATATTTTATTACTTGGTACAATTTAAAATGATCTTATTGCAATATAGTACTACAAGAAACTTATCCTTCTTTTATTTGAGACAAATTTAAAATTAATGGTTTAAGGCAATGATAAGTAACGTAACTTTCACTTTTAGTATATTTCTTTTATTTGGAAAGTACTTTCGTATATAAATTAATGTCCATTTTAAAGACGCAAACAATATAAAATTTCTGATCTTTATCTGTAACAATAATTTTTGCCTTTATATCCTTAATAATAAATCATAATAAATTATTGCAAATAATATAACAAAAACTTTTATTAATATTTTGTCAGTAATGTTTGTATAGTTTAAAATAAATTTCCAATAACTAAAATTAGATTTCTTTTGTTTATAGGAAATTGTTTTTCGAAACAATAGTGCCAATTATCGGAAACTCTTCGAAGCTCTGATTTCAAGGCGGACATCGAAGATAAGTTGCCCTTATAGAGATGAAATAATTAAATCTCTCTTATGTTGTCTCGTTACAGATGATAATTGTTTCAACACCTGGAAATCGTTGCATCAGAAAAATCCACACGGTTCCCATACACTCCTGAAATGCATTGGTAATCTTTTCATATAATACTATTTCACACCTCTTTCCCCCTCTCTCTCATCTCTAAATGTACGAGTTCATGACTTATTGACCAATTTTATATTTTTTTTGTTTGTTTATTTTCTTATTTTAGAAGGTAATTGGACTAACTTGAAGCAAACTTTAAATGCAAAACATTTAAGTGAAACATTAACTTCATTTGTGGAAAGTCATGATGTGACAAAAAAGAGCAAAGGAAAAGATGATTCTTTGCTTGCTGCGTGCGTTAAGGAATCAAAAGTGAGTATTTATTATAATCTTAATTTACTATTAACCTTATGTAAAACATTATATCAATTAAATTTGGCTTAACACAACTAAAATTTAAACACTGCCATAATTTTAAATTATCAAATCAAACATTACTTTCTTATTTACGTTCGATAAAAATTTGTCCTAAATCATGTTTCTATTAACTTTTTCCTGCATGCAAAGCACCTACTTTCTGCAGAAGTAAATTTACATTAAAATGTATGGAAGAAAAAATTGTTTTCAGGGTAAAATTAATTTACTTCAAAATAAACAAAATTATTTGTTAATTGCTTTTTATTAAACGTGATTATTCCATTACACTAAATTCGTTTACATTTCGACATTTCCTCTTCAAATGAATCAGAAAATGATTTAAATTAAAGATTGAAAAAAGAAAGTCGAGCTATTTTTCCCAGCAAAATTCTTTTGTATAAAATAAAACGCTCACTTTTTGCAAAAGAAAAAAAAAGCAAATTACTTGTCATGCTCGTTTCACTTTCGCCGTGTGAATTACATTTATATAAACAGATATTTGCAAGTGGTTTGTTTTAAAAATAAACAATGTCACCTGAATATTTCTCTTTATCAGCGGCGAAAAAAATTTTATTTTTAGCTATTTATATACATAATGAATAAACAATATTTTGCATAAGATAAATGTTACACTAATTACGTTTGGAGTGAATATGCAAAATAATTATTATTCATACGCATTAAATATTCAGTGCTGCGTTTTCTATGTTGAGAACAGTATACTTTCTCGTATCGAATAACTCATCGATATTTTAACGACTTTCTCTCACACTAATCTGGGTCCGACAGAAGTCCTATCGGATGCTGTAAAGGTTTTTTTACTCGAATCATTAAGTTTTAGAATTTAATTTGACTTTTATGATGCCCTTATGGGAGTTCACTTTTTTGTTAACAGGAACAAGTTTATTCCTTAATGACACTAAATTGCATGCGAAGTAGGTGTCATTTTTAAGATCATTTTTTAAATTGCTATTTACTTTCTTTCTTTAATACTTTTTTCCCTTTAGTTTACTAATTTTTTATTGTTTTAGTATTAACATTTCAATTTCACTAGATTTTACTTGAAAAAAAAAATGAGAAGTATAAAGCTAAAATAAAGTAAAAATAGCCTTTGAGCGAATTCTCAGTGCTATATGGGATGTGCAAAAAGTCCATCAAAAGATGCGAATTTTAGACGGGGGGAAAATTTCAACCGAAACTTCTCCAGAGACGAAGTGCAAAAGAAAAACAAACTTAATGATACATAAGAAAATCAACGTAAAAAGAAATTTTTGTTAAATAAAAATTATAATTGTTTACGCCCAGGGCTCCAATATCTACGATTACGTGTCTGAGCATTTGCGCAGAAACGATTGAATGGATAATGAATGCAATTATGAATAAAGTATAAATTCTATGCATTAACGTGTCAAACGCTGTGCCTTCAGAACATTAAAAATTTACATATAATTGAATAAAAAGGAATAAATCTGGTCAGATAATCAAATTGCTACACAGAATAATATGTAAAGTCTGTATTAACCAAGAGGATTGCTTATAAATTAAGCGTTGGTTGGATGAAGTTGAAGTTTTTGTGTCAACAATGTGATATTAATTAGGAATAATAATAAAAATTGTAGCATTATATTAAAGTCCATTATTTGTCTCGGTAATTTCTTTTAACAATTTTACATTGTCGAGTCTTTATTGTTAACGCTTATAAAGTGTGATTATAACTTAATCAAGCAAATGTACACTACTAATTTTTTATTGTTTAATTCATGACATTAATTTGTCATTGAAATCTAGCGTCAAGAATTTGTTACCTCATTTAATTTGCTTCAACTTAACCAATGAACAAGAAATTATTTAAAAAAAAAATTAATTTTTTGTACTGTTTTTCACATGTAATTATTGAGCCGTAATTATATAATATTATCGATTTTACGCAGAATTCACGTTTATACAATTTAATGTATATAAAAATTGTTTCGACTTTCAAAATAAAAGAAAATATCGCTGATTGGAGAAAAAAATCGAAGCGTCAATTGGGGATAAATTTGCGCGTGGAATGCAAAAGAAAAGTCGCGGGTCATGTTGCCAACCCCTTACTAGAGTAAAACCGCACACAAATATAAAAAAAACTGTAGAGAAACTGATTGTGAGATAACAGATAATAAATTTACAGCTTTTCTTTATCTTGTATTATTTAATCTTAGTAATAATTAAAACACGTAGGGAAAAATTATTTGATAAATCATATGATAATAAAACTTTTAATCAGTGCAACAAAATAAACGTAACTAATAAAGCATAGTAAAAAGACTATAGATTTGGAGGGGAAAACTAAAAACTAGGCTTGCCTACAGAGGTCGCGGGTGCTTTAGCGCCACCGTACGTCCCTGATGTGTCGCTTCGAAAGAAACTCCGTCGCGTCAACCCGTCAACCGTCGACAACTCGACAGTGCGTCCGCGTGTTTGCAGCTGTAAGAAAAACAGCAAAATAGTTGGTCGTTGCAGGTTAGGTCGGGGGATTTATTGATCCGCGGGGTTTTGACGGTAAGCCGCGACGAAAAGCTCGCGACCGTGTTATTCTACCGAACTCTCGGCCAAAGGCAAAAGGTGAGAGACAATGGCGAGGAAAAAAGTACGTATAGCAGGCCGGGCTACGGTACCACCCGACAGCAACGACGTTTTTAGGCGTTGCCGTGTCCGACCGTGCCATTCCCCATCTCACACTTTTCATTCCTTTTTTCAGACGATACTCAGCAAGATGAAGCAGGACGAGGAGCCGCGAGAGCGCAGTTTCCCTTGGCGCGCTTGCTTTTTCTTCCTCATCTTCGTCCTCGGCGCCGTGCTGCTCGTCGATTATCAGAAGCACGGATCGACCCAACGTAAGTTGTCATACTTTTTTTACTCATATTGTTCCTTAACCGGAAATTCACTTTTTATCACTCCTATTTTTTTTATTTCCTTCATATATTGAAATCAATAGTTTTCGTGCGAGGGGAAAAATTACCTTTATAATTATCGTCTGCGGGATTTCTAGTTGTAAAATTATTCGTACTTAAGAATGTTTAAATTGTTCGGAAAAATTGCAATATTGAGTATTAAAATGTAAATGTTACGGCACCTTTTTTCGCAGTGCAGCTGTTATTGATATCATTATTATTATTATTATTACTTTTTTATCATTATTGTCAGTCTCAGTATAAAGTTTGCAATTATAACTTTTTTTTATCGCTCCTCACATTTTGCTTTGTAATAAATGTATAATTGAGTTTTTTTAAATTGTTTGAGTTTTATGATATTGCTTTATTTATTCTATTAGTTTTTTTTTTTTTTTTATAAAATGGTGACTGGGTAAGAAATGATTGATATATGACTTAATAATAATAAAATCCCATGTGGGCAGAAATTGATCGCAAATAGTTTAATTTGAACATTATTTGATACTTAAAAATAGCACATTCATAATTTGGAATAAAAATTATAATTGTAAATCATATACTTTATATTTAGTGGTTGATTGATGCATATTTGACAAGATAGAGAATAGATACTTTATTTGTATTAATTAATATTAATAAATAATTTAATTGCTGTAAAAGTTGTTTATAAAACTATATAAACTAAATTTAAATTAAAACTTTATGAATTAAAATAAACATACATTAGATATATATTTTTGATATAATTTATTAATTCTATATTAAATACTTCTGAAAAATGAAATTGAATAATAATCTGATTATTCAGTGCATGCTTGATCATTACTAAAATATTAAATACATTTTTATTATTCAATTAAGAATGTCATACATTTTATAATCATTATATTTTCTTCAAACTGATGAACACTTAAATAATTGAAATAAATTGTTATATTTTAGACTTAATTAATGTTGACAATAATTGTTACATATATATATATATATATATATATGTACCTTTTTTGTTTATAAAAGTGAAATTATCTGGAGAAAAGAAAAAAAATCAATAGAACCTTTATTGATCATATTACTCAAGTCATGAGTCATACTTAGAATTTCTTAATATTTATTTTATTTTATTTATTTATTTTAAGAATACCTTTTTTAATAAAAATTAAACACAACAACTTTGCAAGGTTCAAACTAGATTAATATGTATTCAAAATTGATCTTAGAAAATGCTTTTTGACTCTTAACTTTAAAATGTAAAGTATCAATTTCAATGAATGCTTTACTATTAAGTTACTCTATATAAACTTTCTAATTGAAGCATATTATTTGATTATTATTATCAATAGGTAAAATTAATTTTAACTTGGAAATCATTATCGAGAGTATTATAAATTTCTTTACATTTTAAACTTACACATGTTATGTATTATGGTTTAAATATTATTGAATGTAATCACTTTTCCAATAAATAAAACAATATCAGTCAAAAACAAATGACATTTTTTCATCAGAAAATTTAGGTTAAAGGAAACACAGTTAAATTTTAACATCAGTGTGTAAATTCTCAGTCACCTTTAATAGTATAATCAGTTTGTAAATTCTCAGTCAATCTTATTAGTGTCATCAGTTCGTAAATTCGCAGTAATTTTTAATAGTATAAAACGAAAAATAAAAATTTTGGAAATGGTTTTATACATTTTATAATGAACTTTTACATTATATTAATTATTAGTTTTTTATCTCGCTTCATTTTTCAAAATGGTTATTATTTTAATAGCTTTATGGAATCTGTCAAATGTTTTACAAAATATTTTGTTACCATTAATTTAATTCAGCATTCATTAATTTCCTTACTTAAAATTATGACTATATATTCCTTTGGTGTTAACAATACTTACATAATAAATAATAAATGCATGAGTATATGTTGTAAATCTTTGTAGTATTTATATTTTATATGCATTTGACTTAAATACCTCCAGTGTTTCATTTCTCATGTCTAATACCCCAACTAAATACAAATGAACACAATCATATCTTCCAAATTTTTATTTATTCATATACTTTTTTAATTCTTCATATTTTAATAATATAATGCAGCATTTAATTTAGTTAACGTTTCTAAAAACTGCACTATACAACAAGTCACAATAAATTAAAGATTTTAAATTTTATTTATATATTTTAAGGTTTGACAGTTTGTTTTATATAGATTGTATTTTAAGACTTAAATATTTTTACATATTTCAGGTATGCGGACAAATATATTATTAAAAAATAATAAAGCAGTGGAATATGCGCAAAATGCATGGTCAACTGTTACCCTCTATACGAATCAAGGCCTACAGTCAATTGAGAAATCTTATCCAGAGCAATACAAATTTGTTGCAGAAAATACAAAAGCTTATTCAAAATTGGTCGCCAATGGTGTAGTAATTGCGAAAAATTCTGCAAGTAAAGTCTATAGCAATATTGTTAATTATGCTGCGGCAAAGCAGCCTGTAATAGCAGCCAGTGTTAGTATACATTATAAAAAAATAATATAAATAATTCTTACTTTAATTTTTATGTTATTCATTCAGAGATATTAAATGTAATTTTTTAACAACATTTTTAACTTCTTAGAAGATTAATTTGATGTTTAAATAATTTTTGTTGAAAATATGTTATTTCTTTCTTTAACACTTACCTTAATTATGAAAAATTTATCTATTATAATATCGGTAATAATTTTTGCTTTGTGACAATTGTCAAAATTAAAATTGTATCTTCATTTTTAGTTAGAAGACTTTGCCCCTGGATTGCTGGTATCAATACATGAACATAGTTCGAAAGGTTTAAAATTGGTCACAACATATTATGCAAAACTAGGAGAACAAGTTATTGAACACTCTACTATGATGATACGGTGGATGGAAATGAATGTGTTTATGTAAGTTTCACAATAAATGCCGGATGGATTGTTGATACTTTGATGTCATTTACAATTTAAATTTTTTTACTTCAAATGTCCGCATTAAGAATATCTGTACTATATTCAAAGAATGCTTTTAATACTTAAATTTCACGTGATTTTTTATTTAAAATTAATAAAATTATATTGTTTAATTTAAAACATTAATATTATATTATTTGTAATTCGGCAATAAAAAATTTAATTTAATGTCATCTAAATGATAGAAAGTCAAAAGTTACATTTGGAATCAAGTTTCTAATTTCTTATCAAAAAGGAAAACTTGTCTGTTACTATTACTAAATTGGATATATATTAATATATACAAAAATTTGTAAATTAAATTGATCATTGTATAAAAATAGAACTTCGTATACTTCTATTCAAAATTAATTTTACACGATTCTTAACTTTTTTTTCTTTTTCAGTGGTAAATTTAGCCCTGAAAGTTTACAAAATTATGCAAGTCAAGCACTAAACACAACGCAAAAATTCGCCAGTGAGACTTTTCATTGGGTTTATGAAAAAGTGCAAACCTTGTCGAACGTTCATTAAAAAAATGTTGTAAAAAAAACAAGAAAGAAAGGAAATATAGAGAAAAGAAAATAACACTGGAATATCATCGAACTACAAATTCACATGTACAAATACAAAAGAAAAAAAAAAATGATTGAATTGATAAAAATCCTCATCCTCAACTCTAACTCAATGAATCGAATGAAATTCCATATTTCGGCATTTATAAGTAAAAAGAAATGCATTTATAAACGGTCATTCTAGCAAAAGGCCATCAAACCTGTGATATATGAAATTCAAAAAAAAACAACAACAAATCAAGCACTCATTCCGTTTATACTTGTATGTATTGTTTACTTTCAGTTGATCTGATGGAAGTATGAATTCACGATCATTTCACGAAAAAGGTGCACGAAAAAAGTATAATAAAGCATAATTAATTTTTATTGTATATATATATATATAAAATATGTCGTCTAGTATTTTGTATTTACAATGCATTTTGTGTTTTTTTTAAAAAAAACATCAATCAAATCAACTGAAATTGCCGAAGACAATATAAAATGAAGCAAAAACCACTGACTTGAAATTCAGCTGCATTTTTTCATCTCAAATCTGCATATGTGTGTGTGGAATGGGCCAAATTTTTTTTACAAAAATGGCGTTTACATCTTTGTAAAAAGTTTTGGGTCTAAAGTGGAAAAAAAAGGAAATTGTATATATACTTTTCGTTTTGAGAATTTTTTTACGGTTTACGTGTAAAATTGTATAACGTGTGAGTAAATTTGGAGATGTATTGGTGTAGAATTAAAAGTGAAAAAATAAAAAAAATTTTAAAAAAATAAGAAAAGAAATAAGTAGACATTCTTTTGATACAATTGGGATCTATCGCTAGGGCGTGACTGAATTAGGAATTGTAACTTTTTTTTTTGTTTTTGTTTTTTCGTATAAATTATTTTCTATTGTTCTTTTATATTTAAAATGATTAAATTAACTTAAAAATATGATAAACTATTAAAAGTACACGTTGTATATATTTTATATGATTTTCTGTTAGATGTCATAAAAATATGTGAGATCCCAATGAGAATATCACTGAAGTGGAATTCTTTGAATGAAAGACAACTCTGCATGTAGAAAAATGTGTATTTTGCATAATACAGGCGGTCAAAGCAAATGCGATCAAGTAGAATCTCTATTTTATTTAAAAATCATTAATAAAATAACAAATAAGATAAAACGTCCGTTGTAAAATTGAGATTCTACTCAGGTTTAATATGATGCGCGATTATGATAATGCAAGTGTATTTAACAAGAATATATTACGCCTTGAATCATCGGGAGATCAATGGATTGTGACGGACGATAAGGGTGCTAAGTGTAATATATGTATATACGTATATATTTATATAGATATATACGCGTATAGTTGAACATAGAAAAAATGAAACATCGCTTTCCTCGTAGAAATAAAAAGTATTTTTGTTTTTACAAAACGAAATCACCGATTGTGTTTTTTTGTTCCCTCTGACTTCTTAATTAGTATAAACTTATTAATTGGGATCGAGCGCTTGGTTGAAAATCGCATCAAAACTTCGACTACTTCAAAATCGCACCATGAAAATTTGTTGAAAATAATTTTAATATATATTATACAATAGGAATATATATGTAGTTATATTAATTATCGTATATTAATAATGATAAGGTTTTTAATTGAAGTTTTCTGATTTTAGAGGAGTCGAAGTTTCAATAATGAGGCACTTTTTTGTGTTTTATAATTCATAAGGAAAAAATAATTTCATAGTGTTCTTGTAGATCTGATTGCACAAGTATTCTTCTTCCTCTTCTCGAACACTCGCTAATACTTCTAGTATTTGACTGAAATGTTAAAATAACTGAATAAGTTTTAGTATTATTTATATATATATATGTTTTAAAAATTAAAGAATAGTATTTACTCGATCTTTCTTTAACATATTCAACAATTGCAATTATTTTTATTTAATTATCTTTGAATAATTGGAAATTTAAAACAAATTGAATTTCTGTGCAATTAATACCAAATTAATAAAAAATAACTATTTATAGTTAAAGTACTTACACTATAGTACACGGTTCATTTCTTCCTTTGACCATTCTATCCGCTTGCCATTTTTCTTTTTTAACTGAATTAAAATGCGTGACCACATCTTTTGATGAGGCATGAGTCGGTCTGATTTCACACCATGGACAATCTGTTTCTATCAGAAGTCGGTCTGAAGGAATTGTTGTAACCACAAATAAATTCTCTTCCGTTTTCAACGAGCTAAAAATTAGTCAATATATTTAATTTATTTATTTCAAGTGAAAATTAAAAAGTTGATTATTTATTTAAATTATTTTCTTCTGAACTGGTAAAGATCACTATCACTGAAATAACTTTTTTTTCAACAAATTGTATTTCAGGTTTGATTTCAAATCATTTGTAATATGTTCACCTTTTTTATTCTGCTAAACTTGACTGTAAAAAACATCCCAAATTATTTGTTCAATTTTATTTGTTATTAGCAAATGCATTTTGAATAATATTTTATATAAACTTCAAACAATTATTTTAAATTACTCATATATAATGCCTTATTGTAAAATAATAAGTACAAACAGGACAAAAGCAATTTCTATTCAACATCCATGCCTTCTTAAATAGAAAAATCAGTAAATTTTGAATAAAGTGACTGGATAAAATGCATTAAAACTGAACAGTGCGTTTATTTTCCAAATCATATTCTGAAAACTGATAAAAACATGGTAAAGATAAAGTTTCATTTTTTCCAATTTTTGAATATTTCATTGAATAATTAAATGATTGAAGTTAAAAAAACAATGAAATAAAAGTACTTTCATAATAGTGTACAAACCATCCGTTTATTCCTATATATAATCCTAACTGAAGTATACTGTAAGCATCCTCTGTGTTTCCATCAAAAGAATGAACAACACCAGATGTCAGTTTGTCCTTATGTTTGTGCAATATTCTCAAAAAGTCTTCAGCAGCATTTCGACAGTGAAGAAACATAGGTAATTTAAGCTCTGAACATAAGGAGAGTTGCATTTCAAAATATTTCTTCTGTATATCTTTCGAACAGAATTGCAGCCTATCATAATCGAGCCCCATTTCACCAATTGCCACGACCTTGTCCTTATTATTATTTGCAATTTCGCTCAAAGAATTAAGATAAGCTTGTGGATCTCCAGATTCTTCAAATTCATTGCATCGTGTTGGGTGACATCCAACAGTTGTATATAATCTGTCTAAAAATTAATTAAATTACCATATAAAATCATATTTATTACTTATAAATAATTATTCTAATAATTGTAATAATTATACATATTTATTAATAACAAATGTATATATAATTATTACTGTTGTGTTGAATTATTTTAAATAAATTTTCACTTCTCACATTGTACTTTGATAAAAAAAAAGAAACATTTATATATCGATATATATGTATAGAATAAATATTTACCATCTGTCTTTGCTAATTCCAGAGCTTTTTTACTTTCTTCCATATTTCCTGCTGTTATAATAATCTTTGACAGATTATTTTCCCAACATCGCTCCAAGACTCTATCCAAGTCAGGTTCATGTTTTTGAATTCCATTATAAATTCCTTGGTACATAGGATCAGTCAGATTAGCTCCAATATCTGTATTGTAACAATATTTTCCATGAAAATAATTAATGCAGTTGTTTATTATTTACATTGCGATGTAAAATATAACTAAAGATACAATTTATAAATAAATTAACGTAAAGTAACACTATACCAAAATCGATATTTATAATAAATTAGTGTCATCAAGATTATACTTGAAAATTAATATTAAATTAATTCATTAGTAATAAAATGATAAGCAGATGTTTAATTTAAATGATTGTTAATATAAACCAATAAAATTTACATGTTATATTAAGTTGCATTTATTTAAAAACAACGTTAAGTAATTGTAAACAAATGAAACAAAAAGGAGGAAATTTAATTGATTATTATTCCGTTGAGCATTGTTGTTTAATAAAATTAAATTTCAATTGAAAAGGAGGGATGTGGAGTTTATTTGAAATATTTGAAATTTGTTTTAACAAACTAATAAACGAAAATATGTGTAGAATGCGAAATATTTCTTGACAGATGTCTTTCCTTGCAGCGACTATAACCTCAAAAGGAATAAATTTATTGCAAAAAGGATATCATGAGATTTAAACATGGATAAATAATAAACTGTAATCGTTACCTATAAATTTGCGTAAATTGATCATGGTCTTTCGTATCATTAAACGTGCAGTCGGAATAAAATAATTGAAAGAATTAATTTAATAAAGATGAAAACGAGAATACAGGTTAGCAAGTGTTTGCTGTTTGTTACCGGCAGGGCCGGCTGCATTTCTGCATTGAGGGGAGCCGGGTCACACATTATTCTTTTTTTTTTAAATTTATCTTTAAAGTATTGTACCCATCGAATGCTTTAAAAAAGTAAGAATAAAAAATTTTATTACATATATTCATTTTTTACAGCACTAAGAAAAAAATTAGATAATATAAAATATTTAATTAAAAAGTGAATAATATACCTAATATATCTCAAATAATATTATATTTTTTCTTCTTATTAATAAAAATTTAAAATTTATTATAAAATGAAAAAAATTAATTAATAAATTATTCCTTACTTACCTTTCATATGCTCATTTCTTTTTGTTGTACTTAGTCCAATAAATTTATTTCTTCAGAAAATACAAACAAATTGCCTTGAATTACATTTTTTATATGATTTATAATTACTTAAAAAGAAAATATGCAAAAAAAAAAGGGGAATTCAAATAAAAAATTGACACAATAGTTTTAAATGTCCTTTTTTTTATTACAAATATGTGAGAAATATTTTACAACGGTAACAAAGATTACAAAAGAATGTTTATTTTCTTTTTGTTTTTAGAAACAAGTTAAAACACGCGAAAATCTTCATTCATATATCACACATTTCATGCTCTTGTGCAACAAGATTAAACAAACGATGAAAATACAATTAATTAAATTAAAGATCTGAAATGTCCATTGGTGTTATTATACAACTCAAAATTATGCACTTGTTCTATTCTCCCATTACTAGAAATATTTCTATATTTATTTTACAACGACAATTACAATGATATATTTTTATGACAATTTACATTTATAAAAGAATAACTTGTGACCTCAGACACAATATACATTAATGAACTGATTAATTAAAAAGGCATAAAAATATATCCCTTTAATTGTAATTAATGATAAACTGGTTCAAATCAATGTTTCCACTTATTTGACCTCTAATGAAGTGTTTTGACAATAGCATTAAGTTTTTCAATACATTCCTCCCTCTTCTTTCCGATAGTCATTTCGGCATCAATGAAATGTTGTCTGCCAATTTTACCTGGAACCAGTTTATCTACATACAGTGATTGCTGCTGGTTGTAAAGTTCCTTGAGAGCTCTGTCGACTTTCTGCAGTTCTTGCACCCTTTCATAAACATCACCAGACTCTTTAAGTTTTTGCGCCAACTCGGAAACTGCATTGGTAGCATTTTTATGCTCTTGGTTGATACTTTTGACTGCAGACAAAAAGGCAGCGGTATCTTTGTTTGATTTCAAATAATTGAGCTGGTCATCCAAGTCGTTATAAGAAGACACTCTCCTGTCATGGGCAGCCAAGATTTTCTCACATTGTCCCTGGATCCTTAATTTACTCTCGGAAGCTTCATCCTTGTTAATAGAAAAATCAAGGCGAACATAAATGATAACTAAAAGGAATAACAAATAAAGGGTCAAGGTCACTAGCAACGGTTCCTGCAACATTAAAAATCTTGGGAAAGTGTAATTGACCCTGAAACTTAGAATGTGATTTTCCACCAAGTTAGTCTTGGTTACGCTGATAACTGGTCTGCCAATAGTATCTAAGTAGGTATAGTGTCGAGTATTGGGGAGTCTTTGAGCAGGATAAGGGAGGTAAAGATCAATGTTTCTGCAGCCTTCCGGAAGGATGACTTTGACGAGAAGCTCATCCACGACCATGTCATCAAAGACATGGTCCAGGAGCCTCATCTGAAGAGTATAATCATTACCATTATGAAACAGGTACTCATAACTTGGTACATTGTATCCCAGGATGTATTTGGTCTTCCAGCCGCCGAACAACGGGAACCTAGGTCTCAGATTCACCTCGACTGAATCCTTCTTGATCCTAGTGTGGGAGGTTGAGATATTACCAATCTCATCTCGGTAATAAATGTCAGAAGCGGCTGCAGGGAGAATGGTGTCGAAACTGTGAACGCTGGCCTGTCCAGCTCTGGATTCTCTGGCGTACTCGTACCTGGAGAAGGAGCCTTTGAGCAACGCGCCGGTGTGCAGAAGCTCGATGCTTTCTTCAACAGCTATGTTGCCCCAGTGGGAAATTTCAATGGTTCTCTCGAGTCGGGTAATGGTAAGGAATTTGTTATTGTTTTCAAAGTGAATGGACATTTCTTCATAGCCAAAAGGTGACAATTTCTCAAAGGGACCGTAAGTAATTGTGGAATCAGTTTGGGATACTGGTTGGATTTTGCTGTAGCTCTCAATGTTTTTGGATGGCAGCACTATAGTAGTGCTTTGTTTAGTGATGGCATAGGGAGAGTAGACATAGAGATTACCAATGTATTTCACCAACTGCTTCTCCTTCTGGGTAATTTCCTTAGGGTATGGCTTCAGCTGATGAGTAAGGATGGCTTCTACTTCAATAGTGGTTGTTCTTCCCGGCAACAATTGGTCCTTAAGTCTGATGACAAAGAGCCGACCATCCATAAGCTCCTGCGCATTACCTTCCTTAACCACAAGCTCGGATCGACCTGGATCCCGCGACTGGGCCGAGATGTAACTGAAATTGTTCTTTTCTGAGGGGTGCACGGCGAAAAGGAAGTCACTCACTGCACTGTTGTGGACATTTTCCACGGTGAATTTGTAGGTGATTTTGGTGAGCTGCGACTGCAAATCAATGCTTCTGCCGACGTTCTTCACGATTAGTTGATTACCGAGCATACTTTGTGACGAAGATAGCGCGCTTTGCAGAGCAACCAGGCATATAACGGCTACCAGAGCCATCCTGGC
Organism: Leptoteleia sp. ZL-2020; assembly: GCA_022817305.1. Lineage (NCBI taxonomy): Eukaryota > Metazoa > Arthropoda > Insecta > Hymenoptera > Scelionidae > Leptoteleia > Leptoteleia sp. ZL-2020. The sequence goes on from JABFPN010001025.1 coordinate 21,759, forward strand.
TGATACGGGCCACATTGTGGACACTGAAATGTCCCGGGTATCGGACTTTTGGCAACGCAAATGACGACTTTTAACGCGACACCGGTTTGTTTATAAGGCGGATTTCGGTGAACGTGGCCGGCGTGCAGCACACTACAGACGTGGCTTAGTTATACGGTGATGGCGGTTCATAGTCGATAAAGTCGATGGGACGTATGGTTTGACGTTACTCTGTGTGGTTGGTGGCGTCACCTCGCGGTCTTTAGAATCGTCTGTTTGAAACAATGGAATTAGCGGTAATTACGTAGCGCCGGTAATATTGTGAGTATTTCTAATGCAAAACAGTTTGAAATGTAGGTATATTTTTTTTGTGTTTGTATATAAATGACAGTGCAACGTTTGAAATTGTTTAGATATCTTTGTTAGTGAAAGCCAGGTATATACAATCCGTATAAGATGTAATTATACAAAAAGTATATAGATATATAATTTTTAAGTAATTGAAAAGTTATGATCTTTATAATGATCAATTTTAAGAAATATGAATAAAATTACTTAAATTTTAAAAAAATAAATTATAAACATATATAAATTTAATTAGGAAGTATTTTATATTGTTTTTAACAACATCAAAATAGTTATATTAATCCCAAGGTTAGTTTAAGAAATACAAATATCTTAGAATATATCTCGCGTATATATTTGTGGGTTAAATGAAATAAATTTGCTAAGCCCATATGACAAGTATGTATAATTCCTGGAATTTCACAATTAAAATAAATTATTTTTGTAATTTTTCCTTGTTTTATAAAATTTTTCATATAACAATTTTAATAATTATTTCTTGATGTTTCAGGACGTTTATGTGAAACAAATATATTGGAAATTTTCAAGCAAATCAACAGGTGTTAAAGGATTGTGAATCATGAGCCATAATGTAAATTGAAGTTGACAAAAATTAACAAAGTGAACTCACTCTGCACACGCAGTGTTTGTATGAAGTCAAGGTTGCCGCGAGACCCTTACCTAGTTTTCCCTTATAAGGTATCAAATGAAACAGTCTTATAAAACGTCCGTGTACAGAGTATCTGACCTTACGCAATGCTCAACGTTAACATTTGAGTCACCAATTCCATCCCATCAATAACCAATCAAAACATTTATGCATGAAACACTTATTAATTTTTATTTAGGTAAACAAAAGGATTTCCTTTGAATTTAACAAATAATGTTAAACTAATACTCCATTCTTTTTTAATTTCATTATTTATACAGTAGGATCTTGATTTAATCAATATTCTTCTCCATTGTTTTGCAAGAACTTCCACTAAAGTGAGAAAGACAGAATACTACTAAATAAAGTTCTTACTATAAATTTCAAAACAATGATAAAAATAAATAATAAGTACAATATGGCACATTTGTTTAGTGTTAACTTAATGCTATATGCTTAGTTCGAACTAATGATAAATTACTGATTATTATTAAATTATTAATAAAGATTAATATAAGTTAATATGATTCAAGGTTTATTTTTCAAATTGAAATGAAATATGATTGCAATGATTACCAATATTTAACTTCTTAAAGTTTTGATAATTATTCATGATCTTGGAAATGAACTCAGAAAAAATTCTTGCATATTTTGTTGTATGTTACAGATGTTTTAAGATGTATTTCTCACTATATGGAAATTCTTTTTCTATCACAATTTGCAAAACTATACATCAAACTTTTATGTAAACAAGGCTTATTATAATAGACAAAATAAAAATATTTTCTGTATTAAGTATATTCTAAATGAACTATAAATTATGGCTCTTTAAATATGCAATATATTTTTTTCTCAATGATTTTTTCTCCAATTAATATGTATATACAAAAGTAAAAAGTAATTTTTGTTTTACATCAAGGGCAAGGAATGTGTATGGTGAAAATTCCATAAATGGATGATATGAGGAATGACTTCAGTCAGCCTTTCTCGAGGTTTTAACATAAATGGAATTCTCAAGGATTATAAAGAGGTCCTTGCGAATAAATTTGAAAATACAAAAAAGCAATTAATTTAAATTTCACCTTACGTGAAAAAATGAAGAATAAATATATAAAATTTATATTTGTAAAACTTTCAAATTCCATTAATGGAAATCTCTACTTATTTTATTTATATTTTTTTACATGTAATAATAAGAAAAGAATCACTGTGCAAAAATTTGCTTTGCTTACACCAACGAGGACGTCAAAAGTTTATCTTACATTCGGTGCATATTGCATGATGTATCAGCAATACGTGTAAAAACGCAGTCATATATCATGTGATATGTTATAAGAATATCTTTATTTTTTATACTTTTTTGCAAGGTATTAATTCATTGCGTAGAAATGAGCTCGAGGAAGGTATTCTCCGTGTCAATCACTTGAAATCGAAATGGATTGACCGTGACATGTATTAATCAAGGCAGTCGAGCGAGGAACCAGCATTGCTTTATTTCTCTAAAGTGTTTAATCGATTTAGGAAAAAAAAATCATACGAAAAGGAAAGTTTTTTATTTATATTTTAATTGATACAAACTGAGATTTCTTTTCATTAATGTTATTATTAATTAAAATCTCATTAATTAAATAAAAACTTGAAAAGTGTATCAAATTTAAATCTTATTAATTAATTAAAATCTCTAAGATTTTATTAAATTAAATTTTAATTAATGATTGTATTAAAATTAAATAAAAGAAATTGAAGTATGATTAGTTCAGGGCGCCTAGTATTTTTGACAGAATTAAAATTTGGCGTAATATAAATTGAATATTTTAAAAATAATCAGTGTTTCATTCTCATCGCTACGAGAATGGCATAACACAGATGAAAATAATTCGGATATTACAAATCCTAGTCTATAAATAGTCATTGAAAACGTAATCCACTAATTGTGGTTATAAATACGGAATTCTATTCTAAATGCCATATATCGGGAAACAAATATCATTTAAATTTCATGTAGAGTTCTAAATTATTCAAAAATAATTTGTTAAGTTACTAATTTCAATACTGTTTATTCTCAAAAGTAAAAAAATAAAAACTGTAATAAGAATTGAACCATCATACTTGCACACGGGTGAAAGTTAAAATGCGACCTGCTTGGCCACGCAACTTCATGGAAAATTTCATGAATTTAAGTCTTCATAAATTTTTGATGCCTAATATATCCAGCAATTTTTGAACATTTTTGTCATTATGACATTTGACATTGTGGATCAAGATCCTAATTTCATAGACGTAACTAAGATGATTCAATTCCTACTATAATATTTTTTTTTATCTTCTACACATGATCACGAATCATATCATGGCAATATCATACTAAATTATAGTACAACTCTTTTCCCATTCGTAAAATTAAACCATCAAAATTAAAATCACGATTTCAAACGAAAGAAACGTTTAGTATCCGTTCAAACCAGACTTCTATTGTACTCTTTTCAGACCCCTTTATCCCCCCCACCCCTCGTACCCCCTCAGCGAGTCGACCAATTAAAATCCGATGTCTTTCCGCGAGTCAGGGAGGGAAGGGAGAAAAAAAAGTGTCATTTCGTCAAGTGTGCGCGCGTCAAAGTCGTTATTAGGATACGGAACTTCTTTAAGATATTTTCGAATGAAGTGCGTGTGCACCGCCGTTTCTAGATTCGTCCGCGGAATAATATCGGAAGAGTAGGGGGTGGAAGTTGTGGACCGAGCGCGGTTGTCTTTTCTCGAAAGTAGCTCGTCGACTTCGCGAGAGCTTCTCGACTTACGACAGTCACGGCTTAACTTCCAAGCCAAATACATCGACCGTTCATCGAACGAGACATTAATTTCGCGTTCACGTGAGTAAGCCACCCCTTTTTGCGCGACGAGACCAAAACGGAGCAACGGGCGGGCAAGCGCGCGGCAACCCTTGACGTTAACAAAGTGGCGCGCGGTCCCAACTGTTCCAACAACCGGGACTAGGTCTTCCATCGAATTATCGATAATTTTTCTTTAATCAAAACTTAGTTTCGTCAACCTCACGACTTTTGCTAGTTTTGGTACTCTCGCCAGTATTGGTTACATTTGTTAGTCCTGTGCAAAATTTTACATTTTAATCGTGGTGATAAATTTTACCGCAACTAGTGTAACTTCCCAGGCGGTTATTTCGAATCAGAAATGTACGACTTAAATTGTATATAATGGACTTGTTGTATGTAATATTTTGGTTTTGAAAGTGAAGGAGCGACTCGATTGGAGCAATTGCCTGGAAGTTACGCTGATTGCGGGGCGAATAAAGGGAGGGGGGACACGCGATTTACGAATATCGTCGGTGAAATTCCTAATGTAAGAGGACACCGCGGTGCTCGGTATGCGTAACCCGAAATGGTCCGACCAACCGACATCCCTGCCATCCTTCTCGCGTATAAAAATAAACCCCTCTCTTTTCAGTAGAGTAGGTCTCGTAAAGTTGCGTTAAAAAACCCACCGCGACAATTCATCTCCTGGGTAATTTTTCATCGTTACTTTTACACCAACAATATCAAGAATTTAAATAATTATCATACAGTCGTTTCAATTCCCCGTTCCTATGTTTAAAAATACTTCAAATTTCTTTCAATAAATGAATAATGATTTTTTAATGTCCACAATGGAAGGAAATTGATACATTGAAATATTGTAACTGGAGAAAAAAGAAAATAAAGATAAATCGTCGAAACGTAATTTATGTCCTGCTCTCAATTTTGGATCGCTCGGATCGCGGGAAATGATTTATTGATATCCGATCCAGTTATTTTTACTGTTGACGTCCAGTGACGAAACGTTTATTTTGGAAAAGGAGTTTTTACGACGGGCGAAATTCGTGTGGTTCGGCGAGATCGGTTTTTCCCGCACAGCCCAAGACCTTCCGCTATAAATAAGAAGCCAGGCCAATCGCTAATTATACATTTGGTACGCGCGCGCGCGCTCCTGAGTATCACAGCGCGAGCGTGTGCGAGCAGAAATTTTGACGGGCGTAATTTTTCATTAGCCCAAAACATAAATATTTGGATCGACCGTTGCGCTTCACTCACATCGCCGTACATTCCACCGGAACGCTTTTAATAAACCAAACTTTGAACGCCAAAGTCCGTCTGTTTGTTTTCATTATCGCGGTTTAATTAGTGGAATTAATTTGTAGTTATCGGTAAATCTTTCATTAATTCTCATTCCGTGATAGTTAATAATTTTTTTTGTTTCCTATTTTTGTTTTCATTTGCTATTATTTCCTTCATTTCTGTAACATTTGTTCAAAGTTTGTCGAACCAATCGAACAGTTGAATCCAAACGTGGATTATTAAAGGTTTTGTTTAATTTGTGATTAAGCAGTTTAGAAGAAGAGCAAAAAACACCGTCACCATGGACGCGATCAAGAAGAAGATGCAGGGAATGAAGCTGGAGAAGGACAATGCGATGGATCGCGCATTGCTCTGCGAACAGCAAGCTCGTGATGCGAATGCGCGTGCTGAAAAGGTAAGATGATGTCAGAATTACTATTATATTAAAGATGTTATAGAAAAAGATAGAAGAAAGTTGTCTGAGAATGCATAAGAATTGAAATTTGGATGAAAAACGTTCAGTTAATAAAATTTAACATTAAATAAACATGCATAAATTAAATAATTATGTAAAATAAATATACAGATTCAGATTAAGAAAGTATCATAAATTACTATTTTTGTACCAATTTAAGGATATATTGGAGAAGTGAATGTTTTGGCTATAAATAGTATTATAAATTCTGATGATTAAAAAATGTCACTTTTCTGATATATCCCTAAATTGAGATAAAAAGTGTTAAGCTTTACCATTACTTTTTTCTCAATGTAAAAGGTAAAACTTTGAATAAAAGAAATATAAATTTGACCAGTGCTGATCAATCACTTTTTGATTCTTGACTTTTAGGCGGAAGAGGAAGCTCGTGCATTGCAAAAGAAGATCCAGACCATCGAAAATGAGCTCGATCAAACACAGGAAGCACTTATGCAAGTCAACGCCAAACTCGAGGAGAAGGATAAGGCCCTGCAAAATGTAAGTCATTTAATTACTATTTACAATATTAAAATACCAGTATTTAAAATATATACGAATTTAACTTAATTTAAAATATTAAATTTAAGCTATTAAAATAACCTTTTAAATTGTTACCAGTGTACTGTTCAACATATTTACCGGTACACTGGTAACAAGTCATTCTGGTATTTTGACATTTTATAATTTACAATGTACATGAACGAACAACCCGGATCAACTCTTTATTGCAATTATCGGTAAGAAGAAACGTGGAATTCTTCGTTGACCAATAAGAAAATGGAGCATTTCATTAGAGGGCTCTTGGGGAAAAGAGTGGCGCTGCTGTCGAATGGCGCTAAGTCGTGAAACTTTCCCTCCTGTGCAGAGGTTAAGTCATGGCCGTGTAGTATATTTTAGCAACATAATCTGTATATTACACTGTCAATGAAATAAGTATCAAGGAACAAGAATTTATATATATTCCCCAAGGTCACAACGAAGTAAAAAAAGTATATACATATATACAAATTTTTGAATATGTCCACCGAAGAATTGGAGAAGATAAGAAAAAGCAAAGTTATTGCGATGAAAAACTCTTTATCGCATTCCACATCGCCAAAGAGGTCATACGCGTAATTAATATATCATATTTTGTTTATAAAAAGTGCGCGCCTATATGAATCATACGTTACCATGTACGGCACCTATTACACACCCGATATACGTCGAAGCGTTTAATTTATCCGCGATAAATTTGTGGACTTGTCAATTTCGCGCATTCCATTGGCGAGAAATAAAAATGGCGATGTGGTGCGCCCAAACGACCGTAGCCGAGGATTACGGAGAAAATGATTAGACAAGTTTTAGCGGCCTTACGTTCGAAAAATGTGGTAACGACATTTTGACAATGATGAATCGTCGAAGACAATTGATAAAGCCAGTCGTCGACTGGATAATGCGTAATTTATTTGCCGCAAGAGGATTTCCTTTAACTGCCAAGATTACCGTGTGTTTTATCCCATTGATTGCAGTCTAAAGATTTTAGACGAAGTACAACTGAGTGGAATGATTTTCTGCACAATTTGAGTAATTATTTTCCTTTTTTTTTTTAATAGTCATTAGCGCAACACTTTAGTATAAGTGCGTTAGTGTCATGTTACATTTTATCGACAGGTTCTTTTGGTTTTAATTATCATTTAAACCTGAAAATGATTAACGTATATTTATAGCGGCGATTAGTGTGGTATAGTTAGACGCGTGGAAATAAAAAGATATAAATACGGATTACTTGACGAAAAAATTGGAGATTAGTATAAATGGAGGTCGTTTGTTTCTCTGTATAGAGTTACATAGGAATGTGGTTGTTTTACATATGAAAGCGTTGTGTTGAAAAAATAGAGGACCATGTCAAATTTACATTTGCTGCCGGAAATAGAAGTCTGTGTTCGTAATAGTTATAGGGACACGAATTTGCTTTTTTTTCTCGATGACCTCAATAATAAAGATTGCAAACGCAATAGTACCGCTCGCCTTATTTCGAGTTTCGTGACTTAAATATATCAACTGTTTTAACTACCAAAATTTATCGTTTAGTAAACAAATAAACAAAACGGTTTATATTCCAAATTTAAACCACTTTATTCCTTATTTCGATAAAGTATTTTCTTAAAGAATTAATTCTGATAATATATATTAGGGATAAAAGTAAAAAGAAATTCATTATTCCATAAGATAATTGATCTCTCAATGTGGAACTGTTGAAAATGAATTATGCTAAGTTAAAAATCTACATAAATAAAAAATTTTTCTAGGAAAAGTTACACGGTCCTTTATATGAAATTAAAAAGCTTTTACAAAATATTTACTTGACAGAAAAATGCCCAGTAAACGAAAAGTTTTAAAAAATTAACGAATGTACAAATCGTTATTAAAGCTTTCCTATGAACTTCATATTCCTAAAATTGCCAAGAATTTACTCTTGAAACTTTTAAAAAGTATCAACAATAAATTACTGAAAATTTTAAGAATATGAAACTCATCAAGAAGTTTTAATAACGATTTGTACATACAATAATAGTTAAAAAATTCTCATTCGCTGAGTGTTAAAATGATTTACATTTACAGGGACCTGCTGAAATTCGAAATTCCACTATGTATTCCATTCCAAAAACTTAGTCATTATTTTTAGTTCGCCTCAAATTCTGAAATTCATCCTTAACATGGAACGAGCAAAACGCCGAAAAAGTGTCTATATTACGTCGGCCCTCTCATAAAAATAGTAAACATGGCGCGATCCTCGGTCAGGAGAGATTCAAAATGACCGCCACTGCGAGGCGCGAGAGTCCGCGAGCAACTTGATCTAAATATACGCGTGCCTGATAGCGGAGAAGTTGGCCGAAGCGTCACGAGGCGTCGCTTGGTTCGCGCTCACGAGCGCGCGACATCGGTCGGAAGTGCACCCACTCGTGGCCGAACGTTGGCCGCGAAGCGAAGGGTAGTAGTGGCACGACGCAGTACCATCGGCATGTGCAGCGACGTCAGTGGCGACGAGCTCAACGCAACGGATACGAGGTGTAGCGGCGACGGCGTGACAGCCGTCATTATGGCGCCAAGTCCGAGGACGAGGTTCGGTTGAGTCCTGGACGAGAGCCGGAGCGGCTCGGTTAACGTTTGTTTCGGCGAGGACGACTGGCACCTGGTTACGTCACCGCCATGACATCGCGTTGAGCTGGCGCGAGGATCTCCCACGCACACATGGAGCGCGCGTCGACGACGAAGCGGCGCGGTCACCAGCACCATCCCAGACACGCGATCCGCCGACCTAGAATCGATGCGTCCGGCAGAGGACCCGCGCAGTGTGGCCCTGCTGGACTCTTGACAGCCAACCCCGCGCTCCACGACTCGCAATTGGCGAGCGACGCGAGCCTCCCATTGGAGCAGCCCACCAGACCTAGCCTAACCGGTGGCGAACTCGTGGCGTCGAAGCGCCCACTGCCGACGGCGCTCGGCGGCGAGCTCACGTCCAACAACAATAACAACGGCGGCAACAACAATAATAACAATGTCAATCCGGATTGTCCGGGGCTAGAAGGTACCCGGAACCCGGAAGACGTCCCAAGAAGGCCCGCGCAGTGTGGCCTGGACATCGAGCGACCGGAAGGTCATGCCGCCAAAGACAAGACTAGCTCGCCGAGGAGATCCCGCAGGAAGGTCAAGAAGCAGGTCTCGGAGGAGGACAAAGATCAGGCGAAGGGCGGCCCCGAGCCTAAGCACGCGGTCGCGAGGGCCCGGGGCGACGGTAACTCCGACGACGAGGCCAGCAACGTCGAGGAGGACCCGGAAATCGCCGAGCTCGCCAAGCTCCGGTGCACCAGCGAGCGCACGGAAGTGGTGGCGGAGCGCGAGGTCCGCCGCCGGAAGCGATGCGCCGACTATCCCGGCCTCGCCTTCGGCTGTTCCATATTCTCCAGCGACACCATGATGAAGTTCAATCTCATTAAGAACGAGCTTCAGAATATAAAGAGCAACCAGCTGAAAAGGGTCAGTATCCGGGTCGCTTCTTTACCCATCCTTTAGGTCTTTCGATGGTACGGACAGTGTGGTCTAGTTAGCAGGGTCTTCGCTCGTGTTCACGCTCCTCGTTCCTCCAGGGCTCCGTCCCGGTCGCTCCATTTGATCCGCTCTCCTGCGTAACCGTTAACGACTGCTTTCATTTTCACGCTAATTTCATTAGCTAATTGAATATGCCGGTTGTTCGGACTCGCTAATGGTATGCATGCCGTTCTCTACGTGGACGCAAAATGGTACACGCCTAGGCTATGCTAATGCTCCACTTATCATGAAGTCGTATCGGTAGCTCGTGTTCCGACCTTCTGTCCTAGACGCGCAAGAATGCCGAGTCACTGGGTCAACTAACCATTGACTGCCAATTTGCACGCTTGATGCATGTTTATTGTTTCGTTATCACGAGTACTCGTCGTTTCATCGCAATTATTTCAATCGAAATGCCCATCTTTTCTCGTTTTGAAATATTAGTTTGTATTAGTATTGTCCATTTCATTGGTAACCACAATCGACTGTAAATTACTCCGCTCCGTTTATCGGTTTGAAATTATTTATGACGAAATCAACGGCGAGCAACAGTAATCTCTTTATGATTATCGGGAGACGCAGATAATATTATTTTACACGCGCACTCTTCACTGACAATGTAACTCTAAGGATTCCGATGACAGATTTTAATTTTAGAAATATTCTTTTCTTAGAAGCCTGTAATTTTGTTAAAAAAATAGTTTAAAGATAAATAATATTTGTTATCAAAGTTGCAATTTTAAGATACATGCCAAAAAACATTTGTTAGTAAATAATAAATAATTCATGTAAATAATTTGAATGTTACACATTAGATTTTACAAGTTACAAAGTTTAACTATCGAATTAATCTTTTGGAATACATTTTTTTTTGTAAACTTAGATCAAATTATAAGCAATAGAAAAACGATTCATAAAAGTTCGGTTTGTTTGCAAATATTTATAATTTATCATTATTAACAGAATTGCTTTTTTTTTGTAAAAATTGAATAGCTTGAGCTTAACTATTGTTATTTCTCGTTAAATAAGTTGGAACAAACGATTGGATGGTTCTTTGGTACTAAATTCTTGGGCTATTTATATAGTATTTATTCTATTGTTCTATTGTATTATTCTCTACTTCATAATATATCTTTAGGATCGTGTAGAACTCAAGTTGATTATTTTCTTTTTCTTTCTTTTTCAAGAAGTTGTTCTAAACAGAACAGTTACCTTTACTTTGAAGTCACCTGACTTTAACAATGTAGTTATTAAATTGGTAGTACTTTCATGCGGTGCACACATGAATAACATAAATAAGTAAATAGAGTGAACTTGAGTAGGCAATTGGGCGCTCTTCGAAGTCCTGTTTCATACAATTGTCACATTCGTCATGAGTCATTGAGAATGGATACAAAAGAATAATTTAACTCTGATTTCAACGAGTATTGTTTCTACGATATCCGATATGATAGTGTATCGCTCCAAATTAGTATAAAATATTAAAATTCTTTTTCACTTTTCCATCGTTCAGTAATGTTGCAGTTTCTGCCAGAAACATGAAAGACATATATTTTTATTAATTTTATTTATAAATTAAAACAATTAATCGTTGAGACCATTAAATCCCAGTTTAAATTACTACTAATTAAAAATTTTTATAACTATTATAAACTATTAGCAATGAAATATCAATTTTCAGTTTGTATAATTACTAACAATTTAAAAAGATAATGAACCATTTTTTATACCTTTAAATTCAAATCTTTGACCTTCAAAAGACTCTCGTTTGTTAAGTCCCTTAAATAAACCCCCGGGTGGGTAGCACTGTGCCGACGAAACATTTTTCTTTCCACCTTAGATTTCTTCTCATGGAATTTTCCTTAAATATCTCTCCAGTAGCGTTTCCATCGGGATATTTCAAATAAGAAATCTCTATTTTTCACTCTTATACACTTATGCTTACGTGCTGTCTTGCTCGCACCATTCGAAATCGGATTTTTGAACTACTTTTATTTGTACGTCAACTATCACGCATAATTAAGCATGCTCAAACACACATGAAATAAATAAATAGATATAAATTGTGAAGTTTATTTACCTCCGATGCTTCGAATGGACCTTGAATGATCCGCGTTATAATATTACCGATATTCTTCTAATTTTTGTGATCATTCGCGCAAAGAATTAATTCAGCTGAATGCAGCGCGTTGGGTAGTTATACGCTAAAAATACTTGATGTGATCCAGTGGCTTCAATTTCGTTGAGCGAGAGAGATGGATTGAATGAAAGAGTAACAGGTTTAGAGTGAGAGACAATGGCCGTTGCGTAATGGCTAGCCGGTTCCGGCGTTTACATGTCGTGCGGTATCACTGTTTTTATTCCGACACTTTACGCTCATTAGTCCAACAGTTTTGGCATTTCCTTTACGGCAGCTTTGCGTAAACGTTGCACAACAACAATTCACAATAGATTTATGCACTTCATATAATATGCTGAAAATAAAAACACATAAAACATTTTCAACAGTTACATTATCTTGGGGATACGAAAGAAAATTACATACATAAAATTATGTACAATTATATGTGCGTGTAATAAAATGATTAAATGCAAAGAACTTTTCATTACACTTTATATAGCAAGCGTAAAAAAAATAATACTGGCAAAGTAACGCTTAAAAATTTATGTTCTATAAATTAAAAGCAAAATGTTAAACTTTACGTTTGTTCTTAATTTAATCACATGTTCTATTGGCTGAAAAGAAATTGATAAGATTAACAGTTACATAATTATTCAATTTTTCAAATACAAAACAATGACGAAACATAATTTGAA